>VUYV01000027.1:4637750-4710432 GCA_008711295.1 Anarhynchus alexandrinus
CTAGCAATTTTAATTATCACTAAAACCTCCAGCCCATTCAGGCTCTTGAGAATACAGTTGGGCTCTCAGCTGAGGTCTGCATTTATTAAAATCCACCCGTTAGGCTGGGAATGCGGGCTGGTTTCTGTAGTGGTGTCACCGGCGGTGTTACGGGTCTCCTGGTTCTCACATTACGCACCACGGACTCCACCACTCCGCATTAGCGAGGCCCAATTAAACCAAGCAGTTGATTAAACAAGCCAATCAGGGTAATTAGTTTAATCAGATTCCCTTGGTAGCCAGCACTGAACTGCTTGTAAAAGGCAGTTGAAGAATGAAGTGCACCTACTTAAGCTCCTATTTTATTTTATTTTTTTATGCCTGAGGTAATTAGAATTACCCATGGCAAGCCGAAAATCCAAAGGCCCAAATGGGGAGCGGGGAGGACGATTAATGAAGGCGATGATGTGTGAAGCAAACAGAAAGGAAGACAGGATGTGTGGTAAACAAATGGAGAGGAGGCAGCCCTCTGGAAAGGGGCACAATGCGCAGCCCCTCCGCCCCGCTCAATGGCTCTGTCTGAAGTGGCCGGAGACGCCAGGGCTTTGGGGGGAGAGAGGGTCACGTTCCTCCTCTCGCCCCGCTGCCACCTCTGCCGCCGAGCCTTGCATGGGAAGGCTAGGAGAAATGGGAGGGTTTCTGCAGCTGGTTGCTGCCGGCGGGCATCCTGCGCGGTCCCACATCTGCTTCTTTTGCATCCTTTTTGGCGCAGAACCTGAGCGCTGCTGCGAGTCAGGGGACAGCCCCGTGAGTTGGGCGGATCGGGTCCCTGGACCTTCTCCTCCTCGCAGGAAAGCTGGGCAGAAGGGTGGGACACCCGGCCACGCTACACTGTGGGTATTTCCAAGGCTTCCTTTCTGCTTTGACAAGTGCTACACCCCGCATTTTGGCTTGCTAATTTTACCTGCCTGTCAGATGTTGCAGTTACACAGAAAAAGATGAAGCTGAACATTTTCCAGTGTCTTTTGTCTCACTAAACAAAGCCCAGATTTTTGCCCTGCTTGGGATAAAAGTAAATTTTGTGGGCTCGGTTTGTCAGCTGCCCAGAGCCACCAGGGAAAGGAATCAAGAGATGGGGATTTTAGTTCTGCTTCCGCCACAGACCCACCGTTTGTCAGCAGCTGAAGAGGGTGCATAGGGAAGAGCAAAACTTCAGGATAACATGCAGTGATGCTAACCCAGGCATTCCCCCCCCCCAGCCATCTGGGACTTGGGAGCTTTTTATTTAATGGTGGTATGTTCTTCTTGAATAGCTCTCAGTGATTTCTTTCACCGTATCTAAATGCTTTATAAACTCACTTTCTGCACCCACTGCTCCCGCAGCAAGGGATTCCACAACTGAACCACAGGTGGGGTGAAAAGCTGTCTCCTTTAGCTTGTTCTGAAGAAAGGGTTCTTTTGTGACCTTAATCCCTGAAGAAAAGCTATTCTCTACCTCTGGCCATCTTTGTCCATACTTCTGCTATGTGCTTTCTGAGGTGGACAGACCCAAACTGCTTACAGTATTCAAGATGTGGGTGCTGTATGGATTTGTACAAATGAATGTCATAATGATGCTTTCTGTTATGTTCCTACTGATTTTTCTGAATGGGTTTATACTCTTGGCTTCAGTAATCTACTGTAGCAAAGAGTTTCACGAGTCAACTCAGCAGTGTAGACATGCTGATCATCTGTTATTACCCTCAGAAACTCAGAGATGGAACAAGAAGGTCTTATACTGTTGTTCAAGGCCATGGATTAGAAGCAATATGTTGCCATAAAGCATCCAAACCTGTCTACTCCATCTGTTTATGCTCAGGTCATTGTGTTGCAGTGTGCTACATTAGCCCCAGCTGTCCAGAATGAACAAGAAAAGAAAGAGTATGACAATATACCCATAGCCTTGCTCTTTCCCTTGGTCTGCAGAAATCCCTGGGACCATCAATCTTGAATCACTAATACTCTTCTAAATGGATACTTTTTTCATTTAAGGCCCCATCCAATCTAATCTCACTCCACTTACAGCACCATACATTTATAAAGCTTTCCCAATATATTTAATGAGTGGCCAGAGCCTATCACCCACAAAAGGTTATAAGGGAAGTTCTCTGAAATATGCACTTTCTATTCTCTTAGCTCATTATTTCCTCACACAATAATTTTCAGAACTGTATCAAATACATTACCCAAAGATATTCTTGCAAAGCACTTACAGTAATTACTTTTACCTAATACACTGCGGTGTAGCACTCAGAAGAGCTGATTTCCCCAGCAGCTCTTACCTATCAGCAGAGGAAAACAACCAGGCATCGCTAGGCTGACTACTGGAGTCTGAATAATTCAATAATTAAATGTTCTTGGCTTGTTTTACTGTGGAAGTGTTTTGGGTTGCTGCACTCTTTTAAAAACCTTTGTCCACTTATGCCCTTCTGGTTATTGCAGGGAGAGAAGTGCTTGTAAAGGCTTCATCCAAGCTTTCCAAGAAGGAAACCAGACTTAGATGTGGCAGAACCAGACAAATCTATCTTGCACCTTAGATCTATCTGTGTCAACCACATAAACTGCATCCACACTTCTCACAAAGGACAGCAGTCAGCCCTTGATCCTGAGACTAAGTGGCATGGCAGCCCACCAGGATGGTTTTTACGACATGGGACATAAATGAGATCTGTGGTGAATACATGGCTTAGTGGCAGGGAACATTTAAAGGTGCAAAGCCTGATGAGGTATGTTTGCAGGACTGTGAAGAACAAAGGGAGCTAAAGCTGGGGCACCATATCAGTTCCTGGAGAGAGCCATTCCCAGAACTATGCCTTGGTTTGATTTCAGAGAGATCTGGCTGGAGCAGTCCAAACCAGACAGGGAGCAAGCTAACAACAAGGCAAGACTTCGCAGACGTCTGTTCATCAACATAGATGCACCCAGACAAAATGCTCAAGGCATGGAATAGAATGTAGGTAAGGTAGGAAGGCATGAAAATGTGTCACAAGGGAACAGAAAATGTTTTTCCACTGAAAATTATTTACTCTGACCAGGTAGATCTCATCTCTGGATCTTTGGATGTATCCAAAGGTTGTTAATTTTTTTAATGAGCTGGGAAAGTAGAGGGCACAAGTAACACCACGAAAACAGATGACTTCATTAAGAGTTGGCTGAGTCAATGTTTTTTTACCCCCAGGAGGCCAATAGATTTCATTAGGAAGCAGGAAATGGCTCAGAGAGCAGCTACAAGCTTTTCATTCCAGGTGGAGGTGGAAGGGACCAAGAATGGCTGGTAGAGCTGGGAACACAGCCGCAAAAGTCCACGAGATGTGGCTGGGAGTGGGGATCACAGGCGGTCACAGCTGACTGAACTCAGACTGAGGCAATGTGCCTACAGCCTCAGCCCCACCATTTAAATCATTTAAGCGTGCTGCTCTTGCAGGAGGGACATCCTGGTAAAGCAGGTCTATGAGCAGGAGCTCCTGTGGAGAGGTCTTACAGACTCCCCTGTTATTAGACAGGTTAAGGTTATTTTGTGTGTATCTTTCAATGCGTAGGTGGTATTTCAGTGAAGATTTTTGGACTGAACTTTTAAACTCCTCAGTGCTTACGTGTGTTTGGCACTAGGGTTTTCCCTCTGGTGGTTGTAGAACTGGTGTTCACAAAACCCCTGAAATTTGAATCCACGTCCTAATTCCTCGACTGTCTCACTCTAGATTTTGATTCTGTGCTTGAAATAAATTTTAAGTCTCCCAGCGCTCCCTTTGAAAACACATGCAAAATCCTCCATCCCCGGGAACATCTGCACTGGAATGGCCATAGCAGGCGTGCTGTACAGTACCGTGTGTCAGCTTTACAAATTCCCATCAATCCCACCGCCGTGCTGGGTTTTACCCATACGAAGACAACCGCCTATGCGGCAACGCTAGCAAGCCTCTCCTGACCTCGTCCTTGTAACCCACAATGTAGACGAGATATCTGTGATGCTGAGAGAATGAAACGCTTCAGTTTTACATGAAAAAAGGGTATTCAGGCTTCTAGGCCCAGGAGTACAAATTATTAATCACTCCTCACAAGGAATCCGCAGATGGATGTTTAGCACTATTCACCGCAACATAACTGCAAATCAATTAGTTCATTTTGTCCTACCCTGGGGCTGTCTGGCAGACAATAGCAATGTCTTGTGCAAACGCTTTTATAAAGAAGACACAGGGGGAAGGAACCACAAAGGCCATTGGTTCTAACGAGCAATTAGGAAAGTGTGCAGGGCTCGCTTTCTTTTTTCTCCTTCTTCCCCCTTTCTTTCTTCAATTCATTCCGAGGCTCTAATTCTGAAAATGATGCTTTTCTTCCCGACTTCCTGTTTGTCAAATGAAGTGCTAATCAGCGGCTTACAGCTCTCTAGCCAGCAAGGGGAGGATGAGGTAAGAAGGAGTTGGGAAAAGTGGAGAGCCAGGGAACAATGCGGGGGAAACAATGCTCGCTTATGCTCTTCAGGCCTTCTGGGCAATGGGGGCTGCATGCAACTCCCAGGAAAAATAACCTGCCCTAAAACACTTGGTGGTGATGCTCAGAGGAAGGAAGCCCCTTGCTTCAGGGAAGGCGGTGAGCGCTACCCAAGCGAGTCTGGTCCCCCACCCATACGCCTGAAATGCCTTCCCTTGGTCCCTGTGCAAGCAGCAGGGGAAGAAGAAACGCAGACTGGGGTGACCCTATCTGCCCTCTGGAGGGGATGGATCCCCTTCCAGTGCTGGCAGACAGAGGCCAGGGGAAAGACACTCCTAACAGAGACACCTTGTTGCATGCCTGAATTTAGGGGCGGTGGAGCCGGGCTTGGCCAAGCTACCTCCACCTGCAACTTTACTTGGTAAGACCTCAAATGAGAAGAACCCTGAGATGTGTCCGTCCACTGAGGACAGACAGGTCTTGCTCATGTGCTGCAAGCAGCCCCTGCCTCTCTGGTACAGACAGATGTAAAGCAAATACTGTACCACACTGCAGATCTGCTTTTAAACTTTTGTAAGACTATTAGACCCAGCAGTGAAATAAAGGTAGAATTCCTGCTGGAGAGATGAGTCACCTCAAGTATATGTCCTTCCCAGGAAAGCAGCTTTTAGGATTCCCTTCCCTTTGCTTTTCAGGTTCCCCCTCTGTCATGGTGCTTACAAAGTGCTCCCAACAGCAGACAGCGATGCATACCAGGGGCAAACCTCCCTGATTTCCCATGCCCTTGTTTCTCTGCTCTCATACATTTTGTCTGCCTATACTGTGGATTTCAGGAACTGTGGGCAGCAGTGGCAGCTTATAGAGCCTAATAAAGTGGGCCCGAACCTTGATTGGGACATTTAGGTGTTATTGCAATCTGGAATAGTGACCAGGCATTACTGATGTACTCTGGAAACCCAGAGACTGGCTGGGATGGGGATCTCTCACAGTGTATCCCCAGGGGATCCCTAGGCACATTCTCACCTCTAAGCATTGCCCTGGGCTGAGCTGGGACCTAAAGGACTACAAATTGTCTGGCAGTCCTCTTTGCTCTACTCAGACTAGAGATTGCTGATGCCTCCAATCAGATATCCACAAGCACTCCATCGTATAAAACCTGCATATTTACTCGTGTGCTGCCAATCGTATTTTCCTTCTTGCTTTCCATAAGCGTTCGTATGGGTGATGATTGGGATTTTCTGTACACAAGCAGTTAAAACTAGGCAAATAGTATTTGCATGAAGCTTCAGCAATATATGCAGCCATCTGGAAAGTCTGTTCCAGACCGGTCCCCGCTGGCATCACCTTGCTCTGAAGGTATACGTGCTCTCCATGTGGCTGTCTAGTTAGTAGGACCGGTTATTTGACTTGTGGTTTCTGGACAGGTTTCCTAGTACTACCTGTGCTTTTTCTTCTTCTTTTTTCCTTGCTACTGCTTGAACTTTGCTGCTTGTCAAGTGACTGCCTGGTGGCTTGTAAGAAATTTGTAGGAAATTTCAATGTCACTCCTTTTGTAGAAATGCCTCCTCTGCAAAATCCACTCTCACAATTGACGTTGTCTGGGAGCATCAGTAAAAAGACAGGTACCAAACTGTATATTTTAAGTCCAGGGCTTCAGCTGGCTGAAGCAGATGAACTAGGTCAAATTTACTCTTTTCATGTGATACCCTGTCAGGCTCAAAGACTGTTTATTATTATTATTTCCTCAGGAACAAAATTTATGGCACCTGTCTTTTTGGCTCCTACTGTGTGTCACATTTCTTAGCACAGTTATTCTTGCAATCTCTGTGTTGGATAAGGACATCCTATTTTGCCATTTTACTAGAAGAACTGTGAGAAAAGCTTTCAATAATTCTTACGAGAACAGCTGGGCAAAATTTTCTGTGCAAATATTTTGTTTGCCAAAAATGCATTTCTGATCAGCTGAAGCTGTCTGTGCCCTTAAATCTCTTGATCTAGAGGTGAATAATGTTTTAAGCCAAAAAGAAAAAGGAAAATTTCTGAGAAGAGTTTGACATTCATTAAAAATGGTAGATAATTTTGAAAGTCAGCTAACCTTATTTAAAAAAAGGGGGGAAAAAAATAAAGACAGAGAGTTTTGCAATCTTTTCCACCATCCAGTTGAGTTAACAGGACTACCTGGTGCCAGAAGGGATGGTGGTATTCACCTGTACTGGCTAAATCTTGCTTCTTCCCTGGTCTGATGCCAGTCTTCATTTGACCTTACTGTACACTCTACCCCCCAAAAATACTACCCCTACCAAAGCTTCACCACCAGTGGCTTGGGGCAGGTGGGAACAATCAGCAAGGGTGAGGCTGGAACAAAGTCATCCCTCTTGGTGGCATCTTGCAGCTGAACATACCTTTGGCTCCTCTAACAAAATCTTTCTTTTTCATTTTTACTTATCTGAAGACTGTAAAAATTGGTATGAAAAATCTCACCTAAATAATTTTTTAAATGCTTCAGTAGTAAGCCTATAGACCCTGGTCGTTCAAGTCCTCTGTCCCTTTGGCACCTGAATACTATGAAATGTTTCAGCATTTTGCTCAAAGTAGCCAGAAGACCTTTGGCACAGCAAGGTCTTAAACAATGAACTTCTTTATCTTGGATTGGTCCCCAAACCACTGATCATTCCTTCTCCTTGTCAAACTCTTAACATCACAGACTCAGGGGGTCTAAAGTGAAATTAAATACTGCAGGAATGAAAGAATGCTCACTAAATCTCTTCCATATTTCATGCATCTCATTAACTTCATGTTGGAAATGCTTTGCTAAAATGATAGAATGGAGGATTCCACCTTTAATTTCTGCTGGTTAAACACTATGTTGCTTTTAACAGTTGAGTGTTCATTTCTGTCAATAACATTTTAAGATATAGACAGGAGTTACCTAGGCAAAAGAAGACCCTTTAGCTGAGTTTGATTTGAAAGACACTGAAGTCATATACCCTCAGCCTAACTCTATCAGGCTTTATGTCGGGTATGAGCAGACACAGGCTTCAAACCTAAGTGGTAGCAGGTCCTGCTTTCTTGTCATCAATAACCTGAGCACAACCACAGTCTGAAATAATGCAAGAGAGGTCTTTTTTTGCATAGCCCACCTGCAGCTCCCACATGAGAGCCCGTCACCCTCCCAGATCCAGGGGATTCTGTGCTTTCAGTGCATAGTGCTGCAACCAAGCAGGGAGGTAGAGAAAGCAAGTTCACTACTGCATGCAGGGTTTTTACTGCCACCAGTCTTCTACAAATGAGAAATTAAAGCTGATCATGACAAAACATCTATTGTTGCTGAAGCTGCTGATTCATCCAGACTAAAGCATGCTGTGGAGGTGGCTGAGTTTCAGGAGGGCTTTGCCAGCACCGGAGCGTGCTCCTGATGGAGCTGCACTTGCCAGGCAGGTTTCAACCCTTGCCTAATGTCTTTTGTGGCTAGTTTGGCAGGGTGCTGGGCACCTTGGACCTGCCAGGTCTGGGAATTATAGCAGCATGGTGCTCCTGAGCTTCTCAGGGAGCCAGACCCTGGCCAGTATGACAGATGCTAGCAAGCATGTCCGAAGCAGAAGGGGTCTCAGGTCTCAGCTAGCCTTGCTTAGGCTGTCCCCGAAATGAGAATTGCTGCAGGACTGGGCAGAGAAGTGATTTCATCTTGTGCGGAATTTCAGAAGGTTTGATTTTCATCCCACATCTGAATTAATGAAAAAATATTTTGAAAAAAAAGACAGCTTTTGAAATCATGAATCCCATTTCCCTCTCAGCTCAAATAAACATATTACACCCAAAGAAGGAAGGGAAATACTAAAAAAAAAGGAAGGGACAAATAAAAAAATGGGAGAAGTCAAATAAATGAGACTTCCTCCAAGCCCCAGTAAGAAACGCATAAACCAGCTCCATCCAGGCATCCATGGTCATTCCCGGAGTATTGCTCCAGAGACCGCATCTATTTGGCAGAACCAGAGCTGGATGCAGTGCATGGGAGTCCCTGGGGGAGCGTGTATTGGCGCTCCTTTCCTCTGGAAGGAGGCCATGGCATCCCTACATCCTTAAGGATCTCCATCTCAGTGGACGTCTACTAGACTTCCCGTCCTCCTGGCTGTGGCCAAAGCTTGGGGTTCATTCTCTCCCCTGTGGGAGAACGAGGAAGGAAGGTGCGAAGGAAGTCTGCCAGCATCAGGGAGAATGGCCATCACCTCTGTTAGCACCCCTGGCAGCGCTGATGACCCTGCACCTCCTGCTTGCCTTCAGCAGCCTCCTCCCTCTCTGGTCAGGCGTGTTTCTCTGGAGTCTCCCAGTTGGCAAATGGCTTGCATTCAGGCACAGTCAGTATTAGTTAATCAGCACGTTTAATACATTAGCATGCACATATTTATCTGCATCCACTGAGCTTTGTAAGCTGCAACTCTTGTAGCTCAGGCTGGAAAATTAGTTTCACAGCTGCGGAGGGTAGCTGTTCATTTATTTACAGTCCTTGGAGACCTCACTGAATGCAACGGCACAAAACAAAACGAGGCCTCTAATCCAAAAGCCAGGAAGCTTAAGCACCTGTAGAAACAGTTTTGCATTCCAAGGGGCAAATTATCTCTAATCTTGTTAAATGACTGCACTGCGAAACAATCGCAAAATGCTTTCTTCGATGGCCCATAACCAAACACGAGGGGTCCATTACTGCTGTGTGAGGGAGAGCCAGTAATCCTACAGGAGGACACAGCTGATCGCAAAACAAGGGCTGCAGTCAAAAATAAAGAAGAAACGAAATAAAGCTTGAACTGTTTGAGAACGGATGCTTCCAATTTTCTAAATTACAATAGCAACTTGTTGCCAAGCAATTACAGTGTTTCATCTGTTTTTTCCTGCTTTGCCCCCCACCTCATTTGTTTTTCTTCAGCAGATGCTGTTTCTGAACTTTGTCATTCATGTCCCTTTCTCCACCCCCTGTAATTTACAATTGATAATGAGCCACCACCCAGACACTGCCACCAAAAAAAAGAGGAAAAGTGAGATGCCTTTGTGCTTGTTCTCACTCTGACCCGGGCAAAGCACCTTTGCCAGTCATTTTAAATCACTGCTTTTTCAAGCGGGCTGCTGGATTTTTTTTCTCACCGTCCAGACTGATGCTGCATGTAACTTTGACAAACTACTGATAACTATTCATCGCACCAGCAAAAAAGAGACTGAGAAAATAGTAATTATGCTCTGTGAAACTCCAATAGTAATTTAAGTCTGCAAACCTACAAATTGAAATAAGTGCTTAATTCAAACAGGGCTTGCAGAAGCGTTGAAGCCAGACTCTGCGGGTCTGCTGTTTTCTGTGAGGATGGACTTGTTTTTGTGACAGGGTAGTCAGCATGGACAGCTCGTTACTGGTAGAGTAAATTCAGATCTGGAGAGGGTGCACTGGCATGCATCCAGCCCTGGGTGAGGGGGATGGCGCTGGTGACACCCTGCCAGGGTATACCCAAGCCCAGCACCCTGCCCATCAGCAGGGTCCCAGCAAGTCATATAAACTCAGCTATGGCATAGCACTCAAATCAGAAAATCAGATTTCCAAAAACAAGTTTTCCCTCCATGGAGCAGACCCACTTCATGGAGCAGACCCACTGGACGGGGGACAGGGACCCACCTGGAGCAGACAGCGGGAAAGCTATGGGCTGCAGGTCTCCCTCTGTACTTCCTTGTCTAACCGGGCAGATAGCAAGCTTTGGAGATGCACCCTTTTCCACTTTTCTATACTCTTCAGCATCCTTTTAGGGGAGTGTCCACACCTTGAAAATGTGTAGGAACTCGGGCTGCAAGGACTCACGGCTTCCCTGGAGAAGAAGTACCACCAATCAGCAGTACCTCATTTCTGGGCAGCCCCATACAGCCTGGAAGGAGATGTCAGTGATGATCACACCCTACTAAAGTAATTTTGGAGAGTTATTCACTTTCTTTCTGAACAAGACAGCGCTTTTCTCCCCTGTCCCAGCACAGTGCACAGGGAGATCAGCAAGTGTAGGTAGACATGACTTCTCCTAGAGCTCTTTAGCTCTGTCTGCTTGTAAAAACTGAGGATGTGCTCCTTTTTCCATCTGCTAAAAGATCTAGTCTCAAGGACAGCTTTCTGTCTCTTTTGAGTCATTGCTCTTCCAAAGTTCCTGCAATGCAGAAACACTGGAAGTAGTTTCTGAGAAGAAATGATGAGCTAAATGAGGCCAATGGTGTTCATGTCTCTTGGAACTGGCTTGGCTGAGCTGTTGGAAATGAAATCACTGAAGCTTCATTGATCTACATCAGCTGGGGTTTAAACCCAAGAGCAACCAGACTTCACATACTCAAAATATTAGCCTCCAAATTAACAATGACAGGGTTACATGGAGGGGATACAACCCTTCTTGGCCAGCTGGTGGATGTTGGAGGAACCAGCAAGGGGTGGGCATGAAGCAGGGAAGCTGGGCAGAGGAAAGGTACATGGAAAGGAAGCGATTACATCCAGCACATCTGCTATGCAGTGCTTGAACTCACTTTCAGTTTTCAAACAGGCTGAATTTGCACATACCCAGCCCACACAGCTGACTGTGTTTTAAGCCCATCCTTGCTTTAAGTGGAATAATGAGGTAGGTTTTAACCCCATATGGCCTCAAAGCCTCTGGTTAGCTCCTGGATCCTTTATCTCCAGCTCTGGGACTCTGCTTTTATGCAAGATTGAGATTCTACGTAAAGTTCAAGAACAGATTATATCATCTTTACAGACGTAGCTGGGGCAGACAGCAGCCTGCGAAACCCAGACTTCTACCCCTTCACAGCTACCCAGAGCCTTCAGACTGGCCCTATGGCTCTTTTTACTTTTTCCTTCCCTTTTCTGCCTCTTTTCATGTTACTCCCCATTTTCTTAAAGGGCCTGAGAGCTAATAGATCACTTCAAAATGAATGCAATTGCTCCCCAGCAGTGAGATGCTGTGTTTCCTCTACACCGAATCTATGCACTGTTCCACTAGATAAACAGCACCAAATGTCATCTGAGAATCACATCCTGCTTTCATTCTCTCCCCTCGCATTCGAGGCTCTAGCTTTGTGTGAGAGTGATTCACTTTCTCACTGAATGCAGAGTGAAAGCCCATTTTCAGCACTCTCCCAACACCCATGCACAACCAGCTATTCATTTCCAATGATCATTTGTATTTCTTTTGGAAGACCTTAAACACCACAGGGGATAAAAGGAAAACCATTCAAGTGAAAATAAGACTGGCAAAGATAATACATTGCCCCGCTGTCGGTACTTGAATACATACTAATACTTTTTTTTTTGCCTGGTTTTTGTAACGTAGTTGGGATTTGTATGTGCCTCTCTGTGTGTGCATGTGTGTGTGTATTTGCTGTTTTTCCCAAATAACTATTCAGCCAGGTACCCAATTTTAACTAAGCTTTCAAGGATCTTAAAGATATTAAGTGCCTACAAGTTTTTGGAAAACAGATGCTTGAGGAGAAGAGACAGCAGTGACAGGAGAAGATGCAGAGTGAGCAGAGCCCTTATTAAACACCAGAAACCCTGCACAGTAACTCATCCTACAGATACTGAATCCAAAACCCGGGGTTAGGTGATCTAGAGACCAGATCACTGCTGTTCAGAGGAAATCCTTCTAATAATACAGTAACTGTGGCTCCAACCCCAGCCCTTAGGTATGAGAGGCATGTTACTTTGCCGCTCAAGCTACAGAGATGAAACCAGATTTTAATTCCAAAAGTGTGATCCCTGGTTCCTTCAAGCAGCAGAAGGAGGAAGTGAGCTTGGCCAGTTATTCCCATATGGCAGATGTGTTGGGGGAGAAAGCAAAGCTCTCTTCACTCCTTGTCCATGCACACACCATGGGGCAAGGTTGCTTATTTGTGCAGGCACTGAAGGCCAACCCCTAGTAGGTCCTGAGCTGTACTTTTTGTCAGATCAAGATAAAGGGACAAGATATTTCATACTGATTACATCAGCCCAGGAGGAGGAACATCTACAACCTCCCGAAAGGAGGTTGTAGAGAGGTGGGGGTCAATCTCTTCTCCCAAGTAACAGGTGATAGGACAAGAGGAATTGGCCTCAAGTTATACCAGGGGAGGTTTAGACTGGGTATTAGGAAAAAATTCTTCACAGAAAGGGTTATCAAACATTGGAACAGGCTGCCTAGGGAAGTGGTGGAATTGCCATCGCTGGAGGTATTTAAAAGACGTGTAGTTGTGGTGCTGTGGAACATGGTTTAGTGGTGGTTTTGGCAGTGTTAGGTTGATGGTTGGACTCAATGATCTTAAAGTTCCCTTCCAACCTAGATGATTCTATGATTCTATGAATATATATTAAACACAAAATGCCAGGTGATGTTACCTTGCCCTGCAGTACTTTTGTCATATGGTAGAAACCATAATCATGGGAGTTCTTAACAGAGGGCTGAATACGTCTGTCCCTTTTTCACTAATAATGGATCAATGAAGCAGAAATAGAAGTGACCCAAAGACACGGGGAGACCAGTGAATGCAGAAGATGCTGGATGTATCTTAGTTTAGAAATATTGAGACATTTATGCATAGTATTTGCCTTCCTCAAAGAAGAGGAGGTAGGAAGTCTAGGGGTGACACTGGAGACAACAGTGGAGTTCAGTGGGGGAACTGAAGGCTTGCTGGAGATGCGTGGAGCCTGCATGGACAGCTGAAGTTTTTCAGGCATTTGCTGGACAAGGCTCCTGGAAAGGTAAACTACTGGTTCATTGCAGTGACTTGTAGAAGTAAGTATAAGTAAGGTAGAGGAAAAGACTAACAGAGGAGCTATGGGGCTGAGGAAGAGGTCCATTGCATTACAGAAAGAGAAGAACAAGTAATTCAACACAGGGGAGAAGGGATAGTATGCATTCATCCACCCATCTGCAGGCAGGAGAAAGAGCACCCCTGGTTCATACCAGCCCCAGAAAGGCAGGAGACGGGAGGGTCCTTGCCAAGAAGAGCTGCCTGACATGTCATTGCAAAGGGTCCAGAGGAGGGCAGGGAGTCCAATGTGGATTTGGAAGCTAAACCAAGTCCCCAAAGGATGTGAGGAGGAATCAAAGACAGTTACACCCACCGAGGAAAGGCATTCAAAATAATGAGTCTTAATGAGTCTTTCAGCCTTTAGAAAGGGTAGGTGAAGTCATTATGCGGAGGTCAGCAAGTACCTCAAATATTCATCAGGAAGGATGGTTTTGAGACAATTGATTGTGGGGAATTACTGATGAAAAAGAGATTCAGTGGATTGATTTCACCTCAGTAAAGAGAGTGATATTGTAGGATTAAAACTAGTATGTATAAAGCTCTCACAAGGAATTGAAAATGAGAAATAAGGGAGCAAGTTTGGGAGAAATCTATGTAGTCCTTACACCTGGACTCAGCACAGAAGAAGAGGAGATTCAGTGTATAAGGGAAAAAATGGTGTGTACTGGGATGTGAGACGGTAGAATGGATTCTGTGGAAAGGAAAAATTATTGCTACAAGTAATAATCAAATAGGCAATTTGATAATAAGTAGATTTTGTCTGATGCAGGTGGAAAAATTATACTGGCCAGTGAAAAGCATTGAAATATTTGTCTACTGATTAAAGAGGCATTAGCAATAAAATGGAGGAACTTGAACCACCAATGCAGAATGTAAGACAGGATATTATAAGGATAATGGAAATACGGTGGAATAACCGTCATATCTGGAACGCAGGAAATGAGGGATAGGCACTGGTCAGGAGAGAGAGAAACAAAGATTGGAGGGAGAAGTAGTGCTGTATGGTAATGGTAGGGGAGACTGTCAAGAAATAAAAACTGGCTGCATGGGCAGAGCAAAACACTTTTGGGTCAAATTGATATAGGGTAAGCTGGCTAATGACATTTATGCTGGGTCATGCTAGGAATCTCCTATAGGTACCCAGGCTAGACTGTAAGCTAAAGATTTCTTTCATATATATGTGTGTGTGCGTGTATGCAACAATATATATACAAGTGAGAATTCTATCATTATGCAAAGTTTTAATTCCAGACACATGTACTGGAAAATAAATGCTATCAAGAAAGGCCCATACAGTCCTGAGTGTGGGCTGATCCATTCACAAACTGGTTACAGTACAAGATGATGAGATTTTAGATTTGATCTTTTAGACAGTAAGATCTCTAGAGAAAAAATGACTTTGGATATGTGATCATGAGATGAATCAATGTAAATAAAATGGAAGTATTAAAAAAGGGATCTGTAACTTAGGTTCAAAGGGGCAAATTTAAATAAATTTGAGGAATTAGCTGTAAAACCAATGTAGTTGAAGAGATCTAGGACTGTTGTGTGGAGGATGTGCAGAATATTTTTCAGGCAAGGGTGGAAAAAACCCTTTGCTCTTGTACCCTGCTCAGGATAGGGATGAGTATTGCAGAGGAAGGCTCCAGACTGAACCAAGTGCAAGATCCACTTCAAAGAGGATGTTTGGAGCAGGCAAAGTGAAAGGTTACAAGAGCTGAAAAACAGACCTGACCAACAGAAGAAGCCACATCTTAGAGGTCAGAAAGCATAGAGGGCTTGTGAGAACCGCCAACTGTCAAGCTGAGTTAAACCTTGCAAAGGAAATTAAAATCAAAACCAGAAGGTTTTTTCAGCTAGAGGAACAGGAGAGAACAACTCAGCAAGAGCAAAGAGATTAAAAAATATGGCACCAAAACTGAACAAATGCTTTGCCTCGGGGTGCAGTTCTGTGAGATGGGGCGAGGTGGCTTAAGAGATTACTTATCCCTGCCAGCAAGCAGAGGCTCTGCTATGCTTTCCCATCTCCTCACCACGGTCACATGGCCTCACCCCATGTCTTCTGCCAGCTCCTTAACCCATCAGTAAACTACCCCAGCAAAGCACATAGCTGTTTTTTCTGCCATTTTAGCAAGTTGAATCAGCTCATGAATGCTCCACAAGTACCCAAGTTGGTGCCAGTGATGAGCGGGACCATGGGGAGGTGAGGGAGGAGAGAGGCAGGTTCTTCCCCTTGCAGCCTGTGCAGTGTTAGGGTGGCTCAGCTGCCCACAACAGGACCACCTTCATTTTGATTAAGGACTTGGGTGAATTAGCAAGTGAAAGCAAATGAGGATAAGGCTATAGAACTGGGAATGACCACATAGGAGGAGGAAGGGAGACTTGAGGACAGATAGTCTCTGTCCCCAAATTCTGGAAGAAGAAAGATGTGAATTGGCTAGTCCAGTAGCAATGATGCATTCATTCAGTCATGGGTAGCTCATGTAACTGGAAAATAGGATTTGAGCTCCATGGTTAAATAAGAAAAGCAGGGAGAGGACGAGATGTTCTGGGCGACTACAAAGCCATTAGTTTGACCTCAATGTTATACAAGGCTTTATAATAATTTTTTGAAGGAAGGAAAACTGAAAACATGGAAGTTAATAGAAAATGGGATAAAAGGCAACCAGTTTATCACAAGTATGTTGTATCCTTTTCGCCTACTGTGTGAGCTGATCCTCTTTATTCAGTTCTAACACAGAAGCCAGGAATTGGCTGGTTTTCTTCCGTCAGGATTGTTTTATTCATTGGCCATTCACCAAAAAAGAAAAAAAATCCTATTTCAATAGCCTTGGGAAATGGATGTTCAGCAACATTCACTGTAGCTCACTTGGTTTCTAAGGGCCTTACAAGCAGTGGGTACAACAAAGTGATATAGCTCGGCAGTGGTATGGTGGTCCTGCATGTGTCCGGTCAATACGCCTTGCAGCAGGATGCCTGCAAACTCTTGCAGAGCAAAAATCCCATCCCATCACTGCTGTGGCTTTCAAAGTGTCCTTCAAAATACAGCAGAGCCCTCCAAATAACATCTATAATTACGTGTTCTTCCCCAGGCTCCCCTTGGTTCTTTATTACTATTTTTGAAGGATTTTTCTCAGAAAGGTCTTTATACTCTGCAGGCACTGCTGAATTGGAATGGGAAGCAGGGTTTCTTCTCATTGTAAGGTAGGCAGGGCTGCCTTCCAGTTTCCCAGCTGCAGAGATTTATAGCCACGACCAGATTCACTAGGTGGCCAAGGTTTTATAACCCAATTGAACAGAATAAAACAGTTTAGACTGAAGGCAATTTGATGCAGGACTCAATGACTTTCAGGAACTTGATATATTACTGTGATCATGTAAGTTACAAATTGTATATATATGTAAATATTTGACAGATAGTTTTCAAAAACTGTGTAATTATTTGGAATTATTTAATTAGGGTTGACATGCTTGCAAAGCATCCCTGGGAATGAAGCAGAAAACCTTGAAGTGTATGGAAGATTTTCAATCTGTGCTAAATCCTGCTCCAAAGAGAGGGGTTTGGTATCCTTCCCAAGGCGTCAGACTCCCTTGAATACAAATTCCCTTTGAGCATCTCCCGAGTTAAGCTCATCCAGTCCATTCCTGGCCTTGTCTCAGGCTCAGTGCAGTGAAGTGACAGTGGCTTTGCAGATGAGACACCTTCTTTCAACATCCTTGGCCAAATATTAGGGAGACAAATGTGCTCAGGATGGCTGGCTACCCCAGCAGCAACTGGAAAGAAGCAACAGGACATCTGAATGCCTCTCTTGCAAGGGGAGATCTTGAGGCAAACGGGCTGGAGGAGCCACTTTTCTGAAGTCAGAGAGCAGCCCTTTTCCTAACAAGAGAAATTAAGCTTGCCTCTAGCTCATGATGATGGTAGGCTTGGAGAACTTGCAAAAAGCTGAAAGGGAATGCATTTATATTTAGCACAGTATCAGATATGCCTTCCTGACCATTACATCAGGCAAACCATCTGAAGGAGTTTCGTGTTCAGACAGTTAAGACAAGCTGTATTCATTCTCTTTACTTGAGCTACAAAGGTATGCAAAGCTAATTTGGGTCTAAATCCAAACAATAGCTTGCTGCAATCTTGTTTGCACTCACAACATGTGAGTTTTCAGGGATGTTCCAGATTTTTTTTGCTGTTGCTCCATCTGCCTGCCACTGTTTGATGGACTTTCTGCAAATAATGTGCTGCAGGCTCTGATACCCATGCATTTTAGAAGTCTGCGTATCCACTTGCACTAAATATTTACAGGTTCTCCTGTAAATCAGACTCCGAGGAACTCTTGTGGGGTGCTCTGTCAGTGAAACGAAAAGCATGATGTATCCATAGTTAAAATAAACCACAGAGACTTTTCTGAGTTAAGTTTAAGCAAACAGGGCTTAAGCGCGTTGCCAGGGTCTGTTTTTCAGGTAAGTTTTACTATGGGAATGGGTACTGGTCCTGCTGCCATCATAGGATGGACTTTTCCAGCTATGTGTTATGAGTCTCTGTTGTGCCAGCTTGTGCTGAGAACTACCTCCCATGGGGAGGCCTGTGCATTGGTGGGAGGAAAATACTTGTCCTTTTGCTACAGGAATGGGGATATTTGGAGTGGCTGTGAATGTTCATTGTTGTAGCAGAAACTCTGGGTCTCCAACATGCTTGCTACTGCGAAGGCATTTGGTAGCAGGGAGGAGAGAGGAATCTGGCATCTGAGAGCAATCGAACAGAAACGAAGATGAAAACTAGAGATCAAAAGCTATGAACGACAAGGAAATATCTCAACAGGAACTTTATCTCCAAGACTGGGATGTCTTTCAGGATAAAAATGGCTGCTGATGAATTCTCTCTATATACCCGAACGCGCTGGCTGCTCCCACCCCGACGCCTGCAGCTTACGCTTCCCCGCAGTTTTCATTTGCTTTATTGCTTTCAGATGCTGCTTGGTATTAGTTCCTCTGGTAGCTGTGTCATTGCCACCAGCACCGGGGGACTGCGGCTTCGGCTGACTGGGCTGCGAGGCGTCAGCCCTGCCTCTCCGGGGACTGTCTGACACTAAGGCAGAGCTGCCTAACTGCAGCCAGATAATTAAAAACAATTGATGCTATTAAGCAAACACAAGCCCCGACAGCTCCGGGTGTATTCTCATGTAGCAGGGCTGTGCTCAGGCGTCGGGAGGGGAGGCTACTAATGAAGCAACTGGTGGGAATAACACCTACAAGGAGAGTTTTTGCTGTTGTACGCACCACTCCTGCTGAGTTTTTCAGATCTGTCCCTTTGATTTTGTGGTACAAGTTAGCTAAAATGTTGCATATCTTTTCCTTCTGGTTTGAAACACTCCTCCACATTCATTCTGCTCTTGCCCAGGCTCCTCAGAAATCCTTCCAGAGAAAACAATCCTGGATTTATTTACAGCACATCATTATTTATTTAAAGCAAACCTTTTGGGGAGAAGGCAAAGGGAGATCTGAGCTCTGCATTGAGGACCTCAAAATGAGCTCTGCGCTTCCAGAGTAGGGGCATTTTAATTGAAGGGTTTACAGGGGAAGAAGAATGTGGACCCAGGGTGGGAGCCTGTTTCTCTCGATGCATTCCATGTGCTGTGTTTCTGTAGTGCAAAATCCAGGAGGACCCCACAGAGAACTGCGAGCAAACTTGCTCTCCTTGGCAATGCTCCCACCCTGAAAGCAAAACCAGGTCGATATTTATTTGTTTGTTTATTTATTTTGTTTTCTAGAGTTGCCTCATGTTATTTATTTTGTTTTCAAACCCCCCTACACATGCACGTGCACTCTTGCTTTTTTCTACCTCAGCTGAGAAACACCAATGAATTAAAACGAGACCTTTTGATGTTCTGGGATATCCCATGGGAAGTGTTTTGTACTGAGTAATTTAGGGCTTATGTGGAGCGAAATAAGTGAGGAGAGAGGAAAAACAGTGCTACCTGTTTCTGTTGCCTCCCCCCACCTTACTTTCCATTTGCAGTTATCTAAAGAGAAAATTCAATGAAAGACTGTCCCTGACCAAAATGACTTTTAAAGTGGCAGCCTGCTGAAATCATGGAGGCGAGTGCATGCGCTGGTGAAAGCCAATGCTTGAAAGCTCAAGAGCAGCCATGTCACTTGGTCAGTAATGGTTCATTCCCCACACAAGTTATTTATCTGTTCTTCATCACGGCTGTGCTTAGAAACCTCAGCTGTGCTAGAGGCTGGTGATTCAAGCCGAGGGTTTTCAAACTGCAAGTCAATACAACCCTCTGGACTTGTGAGCCGCTCTGAAAAGACCTGTGAAAATGAAACTCTATTGTTAGGGACATAATTATTTGATACTGGGGCCTGCACGTTTGTGAGAAAATGCATAGGTATCTGCAAATCGGACAGCTTGATTGCCTCTATAGTAAGGTGTGACTTAACAAAGTCGTCTGCACTAAAATTGGGGAGAGACCCTAGGTTTGGCATCCCCTTCTTATACTGTGTTTGTGATATTGCAATTTCTGACCTTCTCTAAAAGGCCATTCCTGTCCTGAGGAATTTTACCCATCAGCTCAGTCAACCCTAGAGCATCGAATGTGTAGTCATTACTGGATGCATGCTCTCGATTCCCACCGCAGTAAGTTTATTGCTTGTGACAGCAGGGTTAAAGCCAAACAAGCATGCTGATTGATTTCTGCCCAACAGAAGGCTGAGTTTCAAGAATGCTGTTTACACAAAGGGCTTGATTCTGATCTACCATCAGGGTAATTTTCATTTATATCGGTATAAGACAGATCTGAATGAGGCCTTTGGCTTGCAAAATATTTTAGAGCTCTTTGGGGAGTGGCAGCTTTGTAAAAACAGATATTGCAAAGAGAACAATTGCAGTTCTTAATTCAAAGGAAAACCATGGGAAGATGTGCCTTTGATGCTTATCTTCTGAAGTGCTTAGCATTGCCGGTGAGATGCAAACTGGATCTTCCCTGCCAATGTTTCAGTATGCCCTGGCTAGACCTGAGCTTTTGACAGTCATGGGGCTCCCTGTAGGTTGGTGGAACTGCCCAAAATTTGCACCAACAGAGATGCTGGCTCAATCTTGGGTTTGCTGGTATAATTCTCAGCCCTTGCCTCCCAGTTTAGTTTTGTCTGTGAATGCCTGAAGATGCTTTCATTTTAGCATATCTGTAATTTCCCCTCTGTAAATCCCCTATTGTAACTGAGCTTCTCGGGGTACAAAAATTTATAAAAGAGCAGAATGACAGAGCAGGAGTAGAAAAAAAAAAGAAAGAAAGAAAAAAAGATTTACCTCTTTCTCTCAATCTACTACCCAGTGGAGTCAAATATCCCTTCCTGACAGACAGTATTTAGGTGCATATAGATTTATAAAAGCATTCAGGTAGGCTGAGTTCATGGCCCCTAAGACTCCAGGACCTGTAAATCGCTTTGCCATGAACTTCATTCACATTATTATAGTAATTGTAGCCTGTGCAGTCATTCTGGAGTGAGTTTCTCTGGCCTGTTTTTGTTTTGTTTTTTAACTCATTGGTACAAAAATCTTAGGCCCTGTCCTGCCTGCTAATCAACACAGAGTGATCAAAGGCAAAAAAGGACTTTGAATTTGTCTGTGGTTTTGTGGGAGGACTACGGTAGAAAACCTCTAGGAGAGCAATAGCAAAATTATCAAGAAAATGAGTATGGGTTGAGGATGTATGATGCTTTCGGGAAAGCCAGATTGAAACCCGCAAATTTCTGAGAACTTTAAGAGAGGCCAAAAACTCAGGAAGATTCATGATTTTTAAAGATATAATCCTACCTCACCCCACTTCTACAAGGTAACTAGACTTATAAATGCTCGCCTTAATGTTGTCGTGGAATCTGCAGTAATGGAAGTCTTTAAAAACTGGTTAGATAAACAAATATTAGGCCTATTTTATGTGGGACTGATCCTTTCCTGTCAATGGACAATATGAACTCATGAATTCCCTTACAAACACAATCGCAGCAGTCCTATAATATCCAAAGTATTACAGTCTACCCAAAATGTGGATTTTTTTAAGGAGAGAAGACAGAATCCAGAAGCCACTGGAGTGAATAGATGGATAATGCGTAGTCATTTTATCACAGGAAATCACTTACCCTAAGAAAATGACAATCATTGGGCCAGAACTACAGTGAGCCTAAACAGGTATATCTCCATTGACTCCATCTCAATTATATGCCTTCATATCAGCTCAGAATCTGATTTATTTTCTGTTTCTAACCTGACTGAAGAGCCTGTTCATCAGCAGCTCTGTCATGAAAAATCCGTTTGTTTAACACTGTCCTCTTGGAATAAGAATGGAGAACAGAAGATTCTAAAATTAGAGGAAAGCTTAATTCCATATCTAATAAAGGCCCCAGTCTAGCATAAAAAGTCTTCCTGGTTTTAATAACAAACCTAACAACCCCAGACTAAGCCTAAATTACCAGGTTCTGATATTTACATTAAAGAGACCTTACTCCACAGACTCTCACTGGAGTCAGTGGGAATGTCTGCAGAAATGCAAGACATTACCCAGAGGAAGTACAGCATCAAGATCTTGTCTCTTTAAAAATTTCTTTAAAGTCATTTTTCTAATGCATCCCTTTAGAAACTGGCTATATTCTTCCCAGAAACATAGTACTCTCCTCCCATGGAAATTGCAGTAACTAATAAAGTTGATTTTGCATTCTTTTCTCTATTCCAGCATATCAGGAGGCACTTAAGAGATTTCTGAATGCCTCAATTAAATTATGGGTAAGAGCAACAAAGTCACAGCACTGAATGATCCGGCACTTAATGCAGTGTCTATTTGGAGCTGTATCGGAGGGGGACTTCAGTCAGAAGGGAAAGAACAAAGAAGATTTGCCTCTCAGCTTCACGGGTGCAAACCAGGACCACCACTGGGATTTGAGGAAGTTTCACTGGAGATCCTGGGAGGACAAGCAGGGCCGTTATTTTCAAAGCTTAATCCAAAGGTTGCTGAAATTGTGTGGGAGCATCATCCTTTATCTCCCCTGGGCCAACAGATAAGTTGTAGCTTTAGTTTGCACATTCTTTTCATGCAAATTCCATGCAATTTTACACCATTGTTTCCAGCCCGTTTGGTCAATGATCCTTCAGATTCCTCTTTGTGAGCAATATTTCAGTTGTCACTGGGGCCTGATGCCATCAGGGTAGCCTGACGTACCGAGAAATCTTCAAGTGAAAATAAAACTGTCAGGCTCATCTGGTCTTCTCTAATGGATATAAATGAATCCAGCAACGCATGCCAAGCTTTTTATGAACTGTATGGTGTTGTAAAAAACATGCTGCCAATGAGGTTAGAAACCCCATCCTTTATGCCTTGTGGTTTAGGATATATATACTGTACTGGAATGCTAGAAATAGCAAGATGTGTTAGTTTAGGCAGTTTAATAAGAATGTCTAGGTTTATGAATTGGCTTAATTTGAGTTCTTCCCAAGCAATATTAGTTCTCCCTGTCTTGAATTGTTCTTTTTTGGTGGTTTAGATACCACTACTATTACTGGCTCCTGGCTGACTGCATACTTGACAAAGTTTGTCATGAGGTCACGATTTGCTGGCATCGAGGAAGAAGTGGTTATGGAGTGACTGCACAGAGAGCTTGCTGCCATCTTAGAACATGACATATTTTCCAGCTTTCCTGTGTTTCCACTGAATAAGTACAATGTGAAGCCATCTGATAAAAACACCTAAGCAAGTGGAACAGGGGAGAACTCAAAATGCAGAATCAGATCACACTGAAAATGGCCTTGTGCCTGCTGGTGATGACCCAGCACTCGGTCTGGATCTCATCTTCAAAAAAACTTTGCCTTGGTTCCCATTTGTATAGTTATGGTAGCAGTTACATTGGCTAGAAACTGGTTTTTTTTCCTGGGTTGGGTGAGCCTGAGGTCCCATTACTCTGAAGAGATAGCAGGTAGACTGAGAAAAGGAAAGGCCAGCAAAGCTGCTCAGATTTGTGGATTTTCAAAGAGGGCATGGGTGCAGAGTGGAGCAGTCTGGTGTGTGTCCAGCCAGAGATATTCCACCACAGACCTGCTAGATAGTCTGGTTATGTTCATGCCTGGACATTGATGTGGTACGTGTTTCCTTGTCTCTTCCATCTCCCAGACTTTGAGTGGCATTGCTTGTCTTGGGTTTCAGGACTGGGACAGTGTTTTCATACTGTTCATGAAGTGCTAAGAGCTCTGAACCACATTGGATCTCTAGGATTCTCCAAAATTATCATTACTCTGGTAATATCACTGTGATCTGACATTAAAAAAACCCACAGCAACAACAACAACAAAAAAAACCCAACCCAAAACAACCCCACCCTATTCCCTCTTTTGTGTAGATATAAATCATGAGACATGAAACTCCTAAACTTGAGAAGTTTATGTTTTCTCCTCAAATTTCAAAGCAGGTCCATTCTTGCCAGAACCTTGGGTCTTTGTGGTAAGCTAGTTCCAGGCCTAGGTCTTAACTTTTGCTTCATGTCTGTGCTGAATGAAGTGGAATTACTTATTTTCTACTGGTTTAGTTCAGGAAGCTCCAGTATTCTGGGAATGAGTAGTGCCAAATCACTTGAATTTGCTAATACCTTCCAACTCTTTGTTAGAGCTTATTTCTGCACCTACATGTAGTTAAGCTGTACTGACAACATATATATCTCTGTATGTCCCGTACTATTTGCTTGTGTAACGAAAGAGGTGATTACAGTGACAAAGCTTGCTTTGGCTCTGCAAGGGTGCAGGCTTTGGGTCTTGCCAGTCCTTCCTCTGTGGACAAGGGGATTACAAATCCAGAGGCTGGAAAGAGCTTTTGTAAAGGATCAAAACCTGATCACTTGTTACTTTAGTGAGCAGAGGGCTTATACGGATCGATCAGTAATGTTGTGGCTGTGATGGTCACAGTATACATGAAAACCGTGGTTTTATTTGTCCAAATTATAGAGAGACGTGGAAAAAAACAGGCAAGCTTTCAGGCATGTGAGACCTGAAGAAGAAACAGCTGAGAAATAACCTATGGATGAATTTAAAGAGTGAAGAAGTTTATCTTTTATTTGCGGTCCTTCACAATTTCTTAGTCTTACTTACTCTGACAGTAATAATGCTCTTTGGCGATTATAAATGAAGTGAAAGTTCTCTTTTTACTGTCCTCCCCCTGAGTGGAGGGAATTCATCTCTCTGGGGATGCTATTAATTTCTCCAGTTTGTCCCTACTAAATGTCCAGTTGTCTCTGCAAGCAGACCTTTGCATAGGCTGCTGTCTGTAACTTATGCATGCCGTGGGAGAGGACCAAGACTGCCATGGAACCCAGCCATGAACTACCTTGTGACTCTGGACACACTACAGGTTACCTTCTCTGGGGGATATTCTTGCTACCTGCTGTCCTCTAAGTTTGAGTATCCAAATGAATAGGCTGAGCTCCTTAGACTCCATCTACAGACACTGGAGAGGAAAGGGTCTTCCAAAGAGTGTTTCAGAGCACCTAATTTATGCTGCACCCTTTGGAGGGTCTTAGGGAAACCAAGCCCAGCTGCATCCCACCTAGTATCCTACCTGAGGTACCAAACTGAGGTACCTACCTGAGGTACCTACCTGAGTACCCTTTCCTCTAAACACTGACCCATCTGCGTGTCTGTTAGCTAGAGAGGATGATTACACTGCCACCATATCCACCTTGGTTTCACGTGTCTGAATTGGGAAGGGTCAAGTTTAAAGTTTGATAACAAAAGCAGAGGAATTGAATCCTCTCCCCTTTGTTTTAAGGGTGCTACAGGGACAGTTACAGTATGTATTGCACTCCTTAGAGGAAAGGAAGATGCTGTGAGTGCACACTGGCACATTATTATGCAGGGCGGACATGTGGTCTGGGTGTCCCAGATTAAGATATGAGCTCCCTCAGCCCATCTTGATTTCATTTCAAAGTTATGACTGCTCAGCAAGTCACTGTATTTGCTGGCTGCCCGTCATTTGATGCTGGAAAACACTATTCCAACCTTTCAGCAAGTCTGATGAATGTTGCACTTAGTGACAAAGTTTTGGTTTCCAGCTTCCACAGACTAGAATGGTGAAACTTTACCATAAAATAGAGGTTTTAGATAACTTGCTGAGAGGTTTGAATGCCACATTTGTGCTAAAATAGGTAGATTATAACTTTGCTCAGCAAATTAATTGTCTGAAGCCTGCCAAGGACACCAGAGTCTTATCTTTATGCAGCCAAAGAGATGGTAGTCACCATCATGGCTGCTCCTATAAAACAGGTAACCAACTAGAAGTGGCCAGCTGTACTAATAGCATACCTTTCCATACAATGACTGGAGATAAAGTCATGTACATTCCCCGACCCATGTTGGTGGTGTACCTCCCATGAGGTTGGACTTCCTGTACAGAAACAAGTCCATGTGCTCCATCAAACAAGATCTAAAGTATCTAGTGCTGGTCGGGTTCCTGATAAAGCATCAAGTGGATTTAAAGTCCATAAGGTCCATCACCTGTATTTGATGACACTGTTGTAGCTCCCATAATCTACCATGATGTCCTGGTTTCAGCTAGGATAGAGTTAATTTTCTTTCTAGTAGCTGCTGTGTTTTGGATTTAGTATAAGCAGATATTGTTTTAGTTGTTGCTAAGTAATGTTTGTATTAGTCAAGAACTTTTTCAGCTTCCCATAGAAGCTGAAAGGGAGCATAGACAGGACAAGCTGCCCAGTGGAATATTCCATACTCTAGATGTCATGCTCAGTATATAAATGGGGGTTGGACGGAGGGCAGGAATCCGTTATCGCTGCTTGGGTCAAGCTGGGAAACCAATCATTGGGTGATTAGAGTGACTTGTGTTGTATCACTTCATTTTTTATATTCTTTTACCATTATAAATTTTAATTTTAATTTTAATTTTAATTTTCCTCTTCCATTACTGTTCTATTAAACTGTCTTTATCTCAACCTTCGAGTTTTTCTTTCTTTCCCCTCCTTTTCTCCCTCTTTTCCCTACACTACCTGGGTGGGGGTGGTGGGATGGTGAGCTGCATTGTCCTAGTTGCTGGCTGGGCTTAAACCAGGACACATGACACTGCTAGTAGTGCTATTTATGTCCCAGCAAGATGTCTTTTCCTCTCCACCTAATCTATTTCAGAAGAAGACTTTTAATGCAGGACCTACCTCTATTTCTAGAAAACATCTCAAGCTTCTTGAGCTTAGCTGCAATGTAAATTATTAACAAAAATATTAGTAAATAGTAACACACAATCAAATACATCTCAAAAGATGTGATGACGATTCAGTAAGGCCACAAAATATTGTCTCCTTATAATTAATTTACTCTGCTAAAATGTCCCCAAAACTCAGTCACCTGATTTAAATGACCAACTGGGAAAGGTCCCTGGCACTTACTGGAGAAGAGTGTTTGAGCCCATGCTTTGACATCATTCGGTTTAAAGACTAAAGAGACAAGCTATGGGCACCATTGTAAATCCCTCAGCAAAACGCATAAGAACTTTGTCCCTGAAGGGACCATCTGAGTCACCAAGTCCCCCTTTTTGCTGCTGCAGGTGATCTTGCAATACATGGAAGGTCCATAAGGTCCATACCAATATATACCAAAACATGCCAGAGCTTCAGTGTTGGAGTTTCTTCAAGTCTCTGGAGAAATGGCACGCTGCAGGGGAACAAGAGAGATGTGTTGAGCCCTAGCAAGATCAGGGAATTCCCGAAATGAAAATACACCGATGAAGCGAGGATGGGGACAATCCTCCACTCTGCAAAGGAAGGAAAGAAATTCCTCCCAGACCCAGCACTTGGCAGTGAGTTTAACCAGGCGTATACAATCCTCAGAGGTGGTTTGGTATAGCTAGACACTTTCAGGCAATCTGTGTCCCATCTCCAGCTGTGATCAAGCTCTTAATCTTCAGAGGAAGGTGAAAGAAAGACAAAAAGGCCAGCCTAAAAGCCAAGTAAGGTCTCAACGGGGGAACATCTACATCCTTCTTATTAAAATATTACACGGTTTAATATATGGACACTGTTTGTAATATTTTGCTTCATTTCCTGAGGAAATGAGGGTTATGCAGCTGTGCTGTAGTTGTTTGTTTGTCTGTCAGGCTTACCCCCCATTTAATAATTATTGATGCTGTTGGCTGACTTCAGTGCAGTTTGATGGAAGGGGAAAGGCACCGCAATATTATGTTTTAAAATATTCACAAAAATTTGCAGTGGGGTACAGGGCAGAGACTAAGCTAGTGGGAAAGGTCACTGTGTGAGCTCAGCATAGTTATTCAACATGAGAGAATCCACATGGAAGGGAGCCACAGGAAGCCCAAGAAATATTCCCTAAGTCCCAATGCTTAAGGAACAACATGTTAATGCATTTTTTTCTCATCCCACTAGAATTCTAATTAAACTGGCCCATTCCCCAGGATTCCTTTCAACTCCCTATTTTATCTTCCAGTAACTCCACTTTTAGCTTAGTGCATCTCTCCCCATCCCATGACCCCTCCATCTACCTGCTGCCCCAAAACAAACCCTAGTTTTGACCTTATAGGTCACCTCAAATCCTTTTGTTGTATTTTTGGGAAATAATAGCTAATTTTTTTTTGTCTTGTTGACATTGACACTCTTTTTTTTCCTTCTTGGAAAAATTGGTTCTAGGTGGTAATGAACAACATGAGCAAAATTTCCCACCTCAGTCTGGGTAAAACAAAGCATTTGAGTGACTGTAGTCATTCCACAGTGACTCTCCTGGCACTCCTTTAGAACTGTCCAGATTGTCCTGCTTGACTTTCAGCATCGAGGTGGTGACTCCCTGCTGTGAAATAGCTGCGTGCCTTAGCAAGTGCTACCTAAGGCACTGAGTCACCAAAACATGGTTTTCCCCTATGGACAGCTTTTCATTGACTTCAAAACCAGGAGGAAAAGGTCTAACTGGGCAGACATTCATTAGGTTTGTTTAGTGTAGAGAAGTGAAGGCTGACAGGTCTCTCTAGAAATAAATTAGAGTTTTCACAGTGTGTGTGCACAGAGACACATGCCCACATATCCACTCACCTGGACAAAATGTTTCAGGGAAACACCTGAAGGAAGATGAGCTATTTGAAACAACATTGGCACAAGAAGAGAAGAGTATGAAATGGCCGTAAATAAGCTTGAGTCTGGAAATTGGAAGAAGACTTCTAACCATCAGACCACTGACATTTCTCAACAGTGTCCCAGTGGAAAGAGCAGAGACAAAAAGCTTGTTGCACTGTAGGGCTGTATGGTGGGATGGCAGTGAAAGTGGGAGCTGTGCCCACTCTGGCAGTCAGAAGAAGCTGAAGTGTGAGAAGAACTTACATGGTGGCCAATATATTTGCCACTTGACTGAAAAAGTGTTAAGCCCTAATTTAGCCTCTCAGCAACTGAGTTTATATTTAATGTAAGTGTATGGTTAATCCTGCTGACTGCATTTCATGCAGAGCCGAGCACACTGCAAGGCGTTGGGCTTTTCCTGGTATAGTGGGGGACACAGCCACCACTTCTAAGGCTGCTTCCCTGTTAAATAGCGCTGGCATTTTTGCAGGAGGCAGCAGACCTTCCACCACCAAAGCATTGTAGTGCACCTTTCTTTTCCTCCTGCCTTCCTGACTTCATTGCAAACACAGTACAAAAAAAGTTTCATCTTATCTCCCTGGTGGAGCAGAACAACAGAGAATCCATATAATTGACTGAGCTGGATGAATATCAAAAGGCTGCCATAATGCAAAGCATGCCTCTGGCAGCACTCTCTCCCTTTGCCAACAACAGGACGTGGATCAAATCTGCAGTACGATTCATCCTGCGTTGGGCTGACTTGTGTCACGCTGTACCTGCTGGCTGTCCCATGGAGAAGTTCTTCCTTTTATGTTACTGCACCAGGAAAAGGGAGAACGAGCAGGGGAAGAACCCAAAGTACAGCATAAGCTTACAATTAAAAACGCCCTCATCCTCTTTCAGCCAGGCAAGTGGGGCAGCGGAGCAGGACAGCTGTCTTTCAGTGCTTTCAAGATACATTTCAAGCTCTGCACAGCTGGAGCTATTCAGTAGCTCGCGAAGGAACTCTGTACCCTTGCCAAGGCTCTGCAGCTGCCAAATCTGCCTTTATTAGCAGCAGCACTTCTCGTCCTCCATAGCTGAATACAGAACAAGTCTGACATTATTTTTCATCCAACCTTCCAAAGCATGCTAAGAAAATTTCAATAATCACTTAGCGTGTGTATGCATGTTTTATAAGTGTTTTCTTCTTCCTATATATGTGTGTGCACCCACGGATGCACATGGACACGTATAGTGGTCTGGATGTAGAATCCTGCTGGAGCGTTGAAGGTCTCTTTCCTATTCTGGTCAGTTATATGCCTCAGCTACATTCAAACTTCTTGTTTTTCATTATCTTCAGGCTCTCCCATGAACAGGTCTTTGTCTGGGCCATGATGCTCTTTGTAGGTGGCATTCCCATCCATACAGATGGTCAGACCAGCCCCTAAGTCCCCCTTAAGTCCTATTTTAAGGGTCTAAGTAGGTCTTAAGTGCTCTCTGTGCCTCTTCTGGAGTGAGGTGAACTTAAGCCAGTGCAAATACCTGCCCTGTAGAAGTGAGCCAGGGTAACTGTGAATAAGTAAACTCAGTCTTTCTTCACTCACCACTGCCCATTTGGGATTCATTGCTGGTCACCTACCGATGTTCAGGTTTTAAAGTGTCTCTTCAGTCCAGGACCAGAAGCAAAATGAGCTAACTTAGAGGCCAGTTATGTACTCCAAATGATGGGAACTCCATTACTTGTCGAAGGGCAGGTCTTGGCTTCATTTGGCACCTAAAACCTTTCAGACCAAGTTTCAAGCAGGCTTGATGTAATGCAGCGTGTGAAGGCATGAAAATCACCTCTTCAGGATAACATAAACCTCACAGACAAGTCACAGGCAACCCATAGCTTGTCCCAGCTCTCCAGGCAATACTTACAAGCACATTTTCAGGAATTATAATCCAGTTGCCAACGGCCAAGTATTATTTCTAAAACCAAGTTCCAGTGTTGCTCTTACCATTTAATAGCTATTCATAATGTGTTTAAATATGTGTATGATATTACCTGAAGCACATGGCAGACAATGGTGGCGTACACTGCATAAACGCCACTGTGATTAGACAAATATTTTCATTTCCATTTTCAGGTAGAAAAACTAAAGCAGAGAATTCCTGTGGCTTTCCCATCCCTGTCAGAGAAGCCTGTCTAAGAACTCGGAATACAGCAAAGCTATTTCACTCCTGCGAACTATGTAGATCTTATCACCAAGTCATGGAAGCAGAACAATGTATGTTGGAAGAGACTTTTGAAAATCATGCAGTCTGACCGCTTGCTCAAAGAAGAGTTATCTTAGATCAGGTTGCTCAGGACCTGCTCCAGCTGAGTTTTGAATATCCTTAAGGATGGATATTGCAGAACCTCACTGGGCAAATTGCTCGAATGTCTGCCTACCATCATCGGGAATATTTTTTTCCAAATATCAACCTGGAATTTCTACTCTGGCCAGTTGTGTCCATGGCCTCTTGCCCACTGTGCACCTCTAGGAAGAGTCTGGGACTGTCTTCACTATATTGTCTTCTCATAAAAATGAATTATGACCACTTATTTCACCACCTCATAAGGTTTTCGGCTTTATTGCTACATTTTTAATAGCTATGGTAAAGTCTTCCTTTTCTTGAAGATTACTTCTGATGACACAGCTAAGTATGTTCCAGATACTGTAGAAGAAATTGTAGTTGGTGTAGTCATTCACTTCACTCAGTGAAGTGGAAAATCAATGCAATACGTACATCTTGTTAGGCTCTACGTTTGCTTATGAAGGTTTTCCTGATAAACTCTGGCCATGCTAACACTTTGCTCCAAAAGAAGTTTCTTCTGGGATGCATTCTCTGCAGATGCAAACTGTCATCACCCTGTTAAGTCAATGGGACCATGACGACTGCAGTTGCCAAGCTGCATTGGATGAAGCTTCACCGAAAAAAAGGCATGAAACCATGTGAGAAAGGAAGTCATGAACACCAGGGAACCCGAACAGTCCATACAACTTTCTTTTGGTACAATAAACTTATACCTGTTAGCTGTGGTGGGGTCTAATACAATATATTAAAATTGTATAGCTGTCAAGTAAGCATACTAATGTTGGCATAAAAATCGACTTACTTTCTGTTTCCCATGCTAACTCAATACTAACTGGCAGTTATATATATAGGCATATGCTTGATGTAAGCCTGGAGATGTCTGTAAGCTATATACATGTATGTCTATGAGGGATATTTAATTCACCTTTTTGGGATATAAAAATACCTTTTTGGATGGAGAGATGAATAGAAATTTGCAAAGGGCATTCCATTAGACCCTAATTATTCTGTTGCTAAAAACAGGCAAACCCCCATACACACACTGTAGTCACATAAAACAGTAGTGACACCCCAGATCTGAAAAGAACCTAAAGGAATTCACAATTTTCCTACTTTATGCAACAAATTCCAATGGAAAATGATGGCAGGGACTGGATGATTTGCAGTGTCATTCCTGGAAATAGCATTTTTGTTGGGTTTGTTGGTGTACTGGGAGCGGCTGTGTGACAGAAGGGCAACATTGAAGCATCATTGGTGTTTTTCTGTAAGTCGTGCTAGCAGGGGCATTAATACAAGCCAAGTTTGGCCCTGTGCCTTTTTAGCTCATCCTCCTAATGCAGGGAATTATTCTGACAACAAGTATTTCTGTGCCTGCTGTGGTGGTGTCCTCCAACTGCCTTTATCCTGCTGTTCAAAATTAGTGACACAGAGAGAAAGAATAACTGCAACAAGCTGAACACTTTATAGGACAAGTTCCTCTAAGCAAATGCTCTAGAGCTGCTTTTAACGGCAGTTTCATTCCATCCATAAAAAGCTGAGCAAGCTAGACCCCTCTCAGATGCTTGCAGCATAGTTGCCCTTTGCTTTTTAATTTTTGGAATAGCTTTTCTTTGGTCCAAGAAAGTAATTTATTGCAACTGACGTTCTTTGGAATAGGAGTGAGAATCCATCAGACTTCAAATGAACTCTAATTACATTGCAAATAGGTGGCAGGAGTGTTCCCAAGTTTAGCACTACAGCAACCAGCCAAAGAGTGAGATGGATTTAATTTTAGTCCAAGTATGGATTGTTTTGACTGTTTTTATTATTTTATTTTACAGCTATTTCTAAAAAAAAAAGAAAGAGAAAAATTCATAACAGCAAACACATCTGTGCTACATATTTTCCCTGTGTGGCACTGCAACAGCTCCAGTCTACGAAAATTAATGGACTGTAACTATATGGTTGGAATTTAAATGCAGAGTTGGTGCCAGAATCAGGAAACGGACAACATTCCCTGATTGTAGAAACGTGCAGATCACCTTTTCTCACTTATGTGACATTAAAAGGAAGGACATCCCTATCAGTGTCCTATTTATATTGTCAGCATTAAATCCACACGTATCGCATATTGCAGTGCTCTGCTGCCTCTGCTTAGATGCACCAAACTGACTCCCTCTGATGATGACATGATTTTTCCTCAAGTACTAAACATGAAAATTTGTCCAAGAATGTAGCTTCCATAGAAGCGAGTTTGGCATGGAGAGAACTTCAACAGGTTTTACTAATCCAAGCCGTAAATTGTGCGTTGCAGTGCCAACGGTCTCATGCATGAGATATTGATCTCCCAAACTGCGATCTTGCGCTCAGGTCCCACATGGGTAAGACTTTTTTCTGCCGATAAAAAAAATGCAGGAAAAGGGATTGTTTAACCTACAAAAGAAAGGAGCAAAGGAACGCATGAAACGAGTGCTGCGCGGAGATGTTTGTTCAGAACTGCAACGATGACTGTGACAAACTGTGGATTTAAATAAGGTCAATAAAGACTCGAGACATCTTTTTCAGGTTAAAATAGTCTTTCTAAGGAAAAGGACAGATGCACTGGTCTGAGTTGTTTGGGCAGGCTCCATATATTCTGTCACCAAAGGGCTTTAAGGTCAGGACAGGCAAACCTGTGGGGAATGACCCGCTTTCAACTGATAGCGGACAACCAGATAAGGACTAGCTGGCTTGTTGAGGCCCTTCCCCATCCTGTGGCTCAACAGTCAAGGACCTCTCTAATCACTTTATTTTGAAAGTTTTATACATACATTAAAGGATTAATTTTTGATTGCTGGAAGAGCTTGGTAATAAGTCACAGAGACACAATCTCTAACACCTGCCCTGGATAGAGTATTACTTGTTACAGGTGCATTTTTTTTTCTGATCCAGCCAGATACAGCAGCTCTCTCAGCGTGAATATCCATAGGACAACAGGGCAAGATTAGCAGAATGAGGTGTTCCTTTTTATTAGACCATATGGTACAGCTGGAGAAATTAAACAAGTGTGTGGGTGCACGAGCCCTCCCTCAAGTCTGAAATAGAAGCAGCAGACTTCAAAGCTAAACAGAAATGGGCAAAACACTTGCTTTGCTGAATATATCACAGGCCATTTCTGACAGAAGAGGTAGCTGGCACCTGTAGAGAAGAGGTGTATAGCGAAGGGGCTTGAGGAACAGAGGCGATAAGGTGGCTATCTCCTAGGAGCAAGGTGGAGACAGAGCTTTTAGCACATGGGACACGAAGCAGTCACAGAGGGCAGGGCAGGGGTACCTGCGTGCAGAGATTATAAGGCACCGTGAAGCCTACATCTCTCTTGAGCCCATGGTTATTAGTATCCATTGGAGCATCTTTGTCATGTCGGATGTTTTTGTAGGTTCCCTTTGCAGCTCATGGAAGGTTTGAATGCTGATCTTGAAGTTCCCAAAGCTGGCCTTCAGGGAGCTTGAAAGAGCTTCTCAGCCATGCTGTACTTTCTTCTTTCATATCCAGGAGCCAGTGACTGTCGCCCAAGTTGAGATCCAGAGAATCCCAACTAAGATACTGGTGAAAACCCCAATCAAGTAGCCATGTCCAGTAGTAATAACTGTGGAGCAGCTGCAGCTCCCCAGTCACAGCATGTCAGCTGAGGCAGTGCAGACAGCCACAACTATGCTGTTAACCTGCAGTGACACAGGTAAAACACATCAGCCTAAGCCTCAGCAAGTGTCCTAAACCAGTGTATTTAAGCTGTCATCTGCAGCAGCCTTAGAAAGCACACATGACCCATTACCACAGCTCAGCTGATGCCTATTGACAGAGTTACATATCTAAACCTTAAAAAGGATTTCAAGCCATCATTTGCAGATGACATTCATCTTCATGATCTTCAGTGTCTCCTTTCCACAAGGAAAGAGTGGGTGGGAAGTACACAGCTCACATCCCATAGGAAGGACTGGGTATGAGTTTGCAGGTTTGCCCATGTTAATTAAACTTCTTTTCTTTTGACCGCAGAAAAAGGGAGAGCCTTGACTGTGCCCAATTCTTACATCTGAAGGAACAGGTGAGGCTCTGCCCATGGAGACTGAGAAGCCAGAGATGTGGAGTGGCAGAAGTGAAGACTGGGGGCTCACAAGTCACTTAGTCTTTTGGGACATCCTGCTCTTGGTCCAGGACACTGTCCGTTATTTTTCCAAACTGAAATACCACAGATATTGGGAAGGATTCCTATCTGCGTGAGTATCCAATACAGGTGGTCTAGATCTGAGATGATTGTTCATCCTGCTTATTTTACCAATGCCTTGTCTTTGCTCTCCATTGCAGACTTGCTAACCTCAGTCACCTGTAGTGTCCTGCCTAATTTTGAGATTCCTGGGACAGGCACCCAAGAATTGAGATTTGGCAGTTCTCCCATATGGGTTTAATTCAGTGTACTTTATAGAAATAAATGCTTCCTGTCTGCAGATCAGGAGCCCCATGGGCCACCAACTGCCATGAATAACTTGTCCTCCTGCTTTGGCCCCAAAAAGCTTGTGGGTGGGCAAGAGTCACGTTTTCCAAAATATTGCTAACAGTTACAATATGCTGATTATTTTGCTGCTTTTTCTAGATAAATTAATCGATAACCTTCCCACATGCCATTTCACCTTATACTCAGGCCTCTGGGAGCCCTTGGNGTGCCATTTCACAGCTACGCCTTATACTCAGGCCTCTGGGAGCCCTTGGCTGCTGGACTCATTCAATTGTGAGTGTAACTGATGTCAATTTGTTGTTTCAGTGAGCAGGGCAGCCTGCCAGCTCCTTCTGTGACAAACTGATTTTAACGCTATTAGATTCTCATTTCTGCTGCAGTGCATTAAGTACTTTATTGATGAAATATGTGCAATGGCACTAATGATGGATTTACTGTTCCCCTGAGGTGTGCAGGTGGGGAAAAATACCCAGGCCTTGGCTGGCTGGAGGAACTCAGTATCTCCCCTATAGCTGGGTACATGAGTATTTTGTCCAGGAATAGTCCATTTCGGATTTGACCCTGGGGGTGCAAGAATGGCCCCCCAATGCACCAATTTGAGGTGCTACATGCAATGAAGAGGGGCAGGTAGCTTTGAAAATAAAGGTAAAAGGAGGCAAGGTATGGCAGCTCAGGATAGTACATATTTTGAATCATTTATCATCTCCTGGACTTAAGCACTCTGTTAGCTCCTCAGCCAACTGAGGATGCGCAGTAGCAAATGATCTGCACGCTTCCTCAGGTCTCCTCCACTGTGCAATGGGACATGGCAAGGATTTGTCTCATTATAATGACATAGCGGAAGTCCATGGCTATGGCAAACCCTAAGAGGGAGGGTGGTTTTTTTCAGGAGCACCCCACATTTATGAACATCAAAGAGAGCAAACAGGGAAGACATCAGTTATCCCATCTCCTACTGCCCCCTCTAAGTTAAATATTTCAAGGAAATATTTGTTTTTCCTTTTCCTTTCGCTGGTGCTAAGTTGTCACATGGTTTACGAGCAAACCCACAGTCCCCTGATATTCAAAGAGTTTTAATTTTAAAAAACTAGATCCCCAGGCCCCTCACTGAGCCCTCCAACATTGCTCAGTTAGCGGTTTGGCATCTGCCATAGTGAAACTTGGTTCTACGTGGCTGAGTGATGAAGACACCAATCATCTGCAAGTAGGTGGTGGACCAAAGGGCACTTCTTTCAGGAAAGAATTTTAGCATGTGCTTAATTCCCAGTGAAGTGGAGCTAAGCACATGCTTAAAGGCTTTTCTGAATAAAGATGAACGCATGACCATGCTTAAGAGATTTCCTGAATCTTTCCATAAGGTGGCTTTTTACTGGGTTCAATAAGATTTGACTGGAAACCAGAAACCCTTTTCCTAAGTTTTTGTGGGTTGTATATTTGTTCAAACTTTGCCAACGTAGGGGGGTAGAACAGCATTTAAACACGAAGAAAATGAATGAAACAAGATACCAATTGAAAACAGAGACTCCACCATGGAGAAAATGGTCATTTAATTTTTCCTTCATATGTTATTAAATTCAAGAAAGCAATAAAGTAATAAAACCACCCAATTTCATTAGGTGGTTGAAATAAGTGTATATCATCAATGGAGATATTAGGTTGCATGAGTGTCATCACCAAGCTCTTTTAACGGCCTTCCACTACTAAAGGGCTGAGTGTTTTGTTCTGGGTGCGTAGCCCCAGCTCCGTTTAATTTCAGTGGACACATGGTCTCCATCTGTGTGTCTGGGATACTTCCTACCAATTGCTTCAAAAAGGAACATTTCCCACACGCGTTCTTCTGAGCTGTCAGAAACAGCCCTATAATTTATTGATCTGACCTGATCAAGTTAAATGGGTTCAGCTCCAACCAAAGCAGTTTTAATAACAACTGGGTACAGTGCAAGAGAAAATGTGTGTGGAAGGCTCCCGAAATAAGGTGCAAAAGTGAAATGCTTCTGGCAATGTGTTCACACAGTTGCAAGCAAAGAGGACAGCGCAGCTCAATGAATTGCTGTCTTGGAGCTGAGCTGTAGTCAGTGACCATATGAGCACTCTTAACCCGCTCCAGCTAGCTGGACCACTTGCAAAGATGTGAATGTTTCTGGACATTGAGATTTGGCTGGATACAGGGTAACTGCACTTTCTGTGTATATATGTACCACTTAAAAGAGAGCTAACTTACTACATTCTGCAGTAAAAACACGTAAGGGCATAAGTGCTTTGCATAGTGATCCTTTGTATGTGGAGTGAAGTCTCACTTTAAGTCATTTCTTACAGCATCTCTGTGGGAAAAGGTAGTGTTGTGACAGAGGACTGAATGTAGTGAGGATTTTCTAAAACCGTAGGGATTTATTTTCTAATTGAGATGCACATATACATTACATGTTTTGTTGATCTATTTTCTGTTGTAGAGCTATGCAATACAATGTCTCTGTGGATTTGCCATAGCAATATCCATGTCTAATTATTTAATATTTTTCTAAGGAGCATCGTACCCATAGCTTCCTTCCTGCCAGGTATGGAGCATTGGGCATCCGTCTGGGGCACCTGTCTGTTCATTTCTAGGTGCAATTTTGGGAGTGGTGTTTTATTGTCTTTGAAATTCAGTCCAGGATCAACCTGACCTAATCTTTATAAAGGTTTGGCTAGTAAATAAATAAATAAATAAATAAACTGGGGGAGAAAGGGCAAAAATGTTATTAAATGTTTGTGAAAATAAATTTTGCTTATGTATTTCAAAGTGCCTGCAGACCTGATCTAAACTTGGTGACTTCTCTAACTTGACTTTGGTGAAGTTACTCTGGGCTGACATCAGTGTCACTCAGCCTCATTTAGGAAAAGGGTATTTCATGCACTCTGTTAGTAGCAAAAAGCCTCAGCCCTAGGAAAGACGTAAAGAAGACACAATGATCTAGAAAACACAGGCAGACAACTGAGAAAAGCAGTGTGAGAGTGAGTGGTCTTAAGTTTTATACGATGTATTTGGAAATCTTCCTTGTCAAAGGTCCTTCTCAGGAACCAGAAGTTGACTGGCAGCAACCACAGCCCGGAGGAATAACTTACTGCCAAACTGTTTTCTTCCCATTCTTGCAGATGAGGGATGGGTCAGGAAGACTAACTGTCTCCAGAAAAATCATCAAAAGTCCTGCTAGATACAGGGTGAAAACCCCAAGCCCAGAAAACAGAGAAATCGAGGATCTATTGTGAAGTGGGGAGTTGGACTAGATGATCTCTAGAGGTCCCTTCCAACACCGAAAATTCCGTGATTCTGTGGTTCCGGGAGCATCGCATGCTGGGGGCAGCCATTGGATGAGGGAGCATTTGTCAGAAAGGAGCACCCCTGCCCCAGACTCCCTCTGCTCTGCCAAAGGCTGTTGAGAAGCAAAGCGGCACTCAAAAATGCTATACTTGTGTTGCTTGTGAGAATAAATCCCTCACATTTTAAACCATGTGATGCAAAGAAAAACGTGTGTGTGGGGATACTGAAACTCAAAAAAAAAGGAGTGAGCAAAAGCTCTGAACTACCTTGGCACCACCTGAGCCCAGCTTTTGCATTCCCTTAGCAGCATCCAGCACCCTCGAGTGCAACTGCGTGCTCTGGCTTGCCCTCTGCACGTCAGTCATTTTGGGCTTGGCAGGAGCTGGGGAAGTACATGCAGATAAATGAAGGAGTTCTGCTTGTTCTGGAACACGAAGTTGATGACTTTATGAGGAAAGCCTCAAATCGCTTTATATATCTTACTGAAGTGCCTGGTAGAGTGATTAGGAATTTGGTTGCCCCACATGGACCCTCTGTAATTCAAGGAGACATAGAGAAAGGCATCTTCCAATATCAGATCCATCCTCTGCACTCCACTGTCTTTATCAGCCACAGAGAAAGTCTGGGATTATCACTATATTAGTGCAGACACCTCTATGTGGATCAAAACCAGTTTAGCAAAAAAAAAAAAACAACCTTTATCAACATTTGAGATATGCTGTTGAGACAGATTTGGCTCACTGAGGTCTATAGAGAGCTGCTTTCAGGAAGTGACGTGTAGCACAAAATGATAAGGTTGTTAAATTTAATAATTTATTGACAGACATATTTACATTCTAAGGGTTAGATTTATTTTTATTTATTAGTTCTTTCTATTGACCCACAAGGAGAGGATTCTCTCTTTTATGAAGACACGAGTAAATAGTCAGCGTGACCAGAATTAACAGGCAGTGGTTGAGAGGTGCAGCGCTGTAATTATATTAGAGATGATCTGAGCCTGAATTATTGTTATTTTTTGCTATATGAATAGTCCATGAATATGATACTTATATTTACTCAGTGATCTCATGAAAGAATTATTGTTCCTTCATTCTGGCAGCATTGCCAGTGTGCTCAGTCCTGTACATAGATGAAGCAACACACAGCTCTGGTTGCTGAAAGTAACATGAATTCTGAACACAACCCACATTTTAAACTTCCAAATTTGCTTTCACAAAATAGCTGAATATTTGCTGTCAACAAACTTTCATGCTCACATAGTTCAGTTGTTGAATATTCACAGAAAGTGGCTGTGGTCAAGTCCAAATCCATCTTTTAACCTAAACGAATGTAAAAGACTGTTTTTCCACCCTCCCCTGCCCTGCATATTCATGCACTGTGCATTTAAGCAACACGCTTCCTCATCCACCTAATTTCCACCGAATTTCAGGTATGTGCTCATGTTGAACAACTACTTACATATGTTTTTCTTGAACGAGGGAGCAGAGCCTTGGCCCCAGAGCCAGGGAGGGTGCAGTCTGAGTGCAATTCCCAAAGTTTTGCTGCCTACAAATTCAGCGGGCAGTTGGGGCTGGGCTCCCTGCGTTGCCAACGGAGAGAGGTGAGCTCCCCAAAGAGAGGTACCTCACATGGAAGAGCACCTTCCGCCTCTTGCCAAGCCTGCAAAGGGAGCTGGAGGAACCAGCTGGGAATCGATACCTGATTTTTAAGGAAACTTGAAGTAGGGGAGATGAACCCAAATCTATGCTTCGTTAGCACTCAGGGCAGAATAGACTGTAAGCAGTATTCCAACTCCAGCCTAGTTTGGGTCGCGACTCTACTTTTTCTGCTCAGTTAGTTAATGAGAAAATACCAAAGTTGTAACGCTTGTGTCTTATAGTATCATTCCTGGAAGAGAATACTGTATGCTGCAACTTCCAGAAAGGGTTTATTTTAAAAATCTTTGCTTATTCATGAAGCTTTTCATAGAAATGTACCGTTTTATTTACCTGAGTTAAGTTCTGGATTCTGCCCAGGTTTTTCTCTTCAGCTTCGCTAACAGAGGGTTTCTGTCTGTTCCTACAATCCATCTGTGTTCTGCTCAGAGAAACGCCTTCCCAGAGCAAGCCCTGTGTTTGTGGAAGATCTTGCCTTTGGAATAGGGGCCCATGATTTCTCATGGTCAGGTTCAGTGATTAAGATGGCATCTACTTCAAATCCACCTGTGGAAACAAACAACGCTGCAGCTGTGTGTTTGCTATTGAAATGAAACACCACACTCTCCAAATACAGGGCGGGAGACTGGATATTCATGATAACACTTGGGGAAGGCAGTTTCTTCTGCACAGGGAGTCCAAAACGCTTCGCAAGTGCTCATTTACTGAACGCACCCATGAGACATACAGACAGGGAAATATCATGAGCCTCCTGTTACGCAGGTAGGGCATGGGAAAATCAGAGTTTTAAAGTTATTTTGATGCTTAAGCTGAGATCACTCTCAAATAGCCCTAGATGCCTGAAGTTAGATATCTGATTTTGATCTAATCTAGCATATTTTACTTCCCTTTTTTAGGATTAAGTGAATTACCACCTGAAGCTACCTGTTTCTCCCCAATTAAGTATCATTTGCTCAGGCTTAGGCCTTTATTTTTCACATGCCTTAAAAATTTTCCGAATACGGATACAGTCTTTTGTAATGCCTTCTACTTGTAACAGTCTGGGAATATTAAGTCAACTTCACACCAAGTCCCAGAAATAAAGAGCCATGGCTGACTTGGTTATTTCTGCAGTCGTGTCTCCTTAGCTTTGTCCAATATACGTGGGATTTCACTGTGACCACAGTGATCACTGCAGTGGTATTTGTGGCCTCAGTAGACTTCCACCCTTGAGACAGTGTAGCCTCTGGGGGATTTCAAGTTTCCTTTTTCCCTTTGTCTACAAAAAAGGAAGAGAGATGGATAGGAACGACGTGCGGGATTGCAACATGGGTTGTTATGGGAGTCCTTGTTTTCTGGTTTTCCCCTCTAAGGTTGCTCTGGCTGCCCACGTCTGCTGTGCTCCTGTGATTTTCAATCACCATGTGACACAGCATAGCAGTAAAGTTCAGATAATGATCTTTGATATGAAAATCAATTTTTGATTGAATTTGATGGTATTTTTGCCGTTTCACTCATCTAATGCGTAATATATGAAAGAGTAGGTTTTCATGGTTTTGGCCGGACTGGCCACTGAGGTGAGCAAAAGATGCTGTCCCCTACTTCTCTCTTCAAGGAGAGGGGGGAGAGAGAGAAAGAGACTTATGAGTTTAGAAGGAACTAAACTACTTTAATGAAAATATTAATAATAAAATAAAAAGAAAATAAAGAAATATGTACAAAACCATATCAAGCTCCCAGGATGACAATCGCGTCACTGGCTGGCACTGGGGAAGTCCCAGACTGGACTCAGTGACAGACGGGAACTGGATTCCAGATCTGGATTCAGGATTGGGATCAAAGGCAGATGAACAGACAGAGTCCTCCTCAGACATCGGCCATCGAAGAAAGAGAGAGGCTGACCCTTTGATCGCTCAGCTTTTATACTGAGCATAATGCAGATGGGATAGAACACCCTGTTGGTCAGTTTTGGGTCACCACTGCTCCTCCCCACAGGTGCAATCCCTCTACACTTTTCCACTTCCAACCCTCCAATGGGGCATATAACAAAGTTATCTGGCCTTGGGTGATACAGCAATAAGTATAAGCAAGAGCCCCTCTGCATACCATGCCTGGGCATCAACTATAAACTTAGGTCTTATCATTCTGAGAGTGAACAGTGTGTGCACAATCTACTGTTAATTTCAGTAGTTATAAGAGACAGCTAAAAAGTAAAATCACTGAACAGAAAATTGGTTCTGCTTTACCTCAAACCAGGACATAGGTACACTACATGGAGAAGACCTACCGTCATCCAGTTGGGCTTTTAATTATGTGTTAAATGTTTTAATTATATATTTTGCTTTCACCGTATTGGACACCATAAGCACATCAAAATGACAAATAGAAGTCAACCTTTTTTGTATTTCAAGGGCTTGATGAAATATTTTAGCTGAACAGAAGAGCTTTTTTGGTGACAACTAGCTCTGGCTTAGCACACAACCCCATTTATGTTAGGATTTTATATCACCTCTCCCATGGTCTGAATTAGCCGATTCAGGGTGAAATTGGTAAATACGTGCATTTTGACTCAGGTTAGCTGGTAAAGTCCAAAGCTTAATGTAAGCCATGGCAAAACCCCAGAGCTGCCCTTTATTAACTACTGTTAATAAATGTGGCTTTGCTAACCTGGTTTGATGGCAAGTGGGGGAAGATCGGTCCAGCCTGGGCGTGTTCTTCCCATGTGACGAAGTTAAGAGTCAAGGAGCTAGAGGATGCCCTGTTTGGCAGAGGACAGCTTTATTTTCTTTGGCTGTAAATACAAAAATATAAACCCTCTGTTCCTCTGAGGAAGGGCAGAATGCAGGGCTGCAAGCAAGCACCAGGATTAGCCCCGTTCAAAATTAGGGCCTTATGTGCGAACGAGTGGAAAATAAATAACACGCTACTTCATGTGTCTGAGCAAAATGATACAGGGCCAGAATTAATTAGTGAAAGGTATTAAGGGTAGAAAATGGTGAAGTGGCATACTGAAGGCCTGAGTGTGAATACTTTGTTAGTCTGCTCTGAGATGTCCTGCACTTCAGGGTCGAGCCGAAGCACACAGAGACCAAAAGATGTCCACAATGTTGGAACAGCTGCATCTTAACTCTTATTCTTAGGTTTACTTGAATAAATATCACCAGGGCTGAGACCTATCATAAAGGGCTTTAGAAAGCTGACAAAGTAACAAAGACGCCTAACAAAATAGGTCTCGGGCTGAATGCCGGGCTAATATTCTCTAATCCCAAAGGACTTTTCAAACAAACATATCCCCACAGAGGTCTATTTACTCAACAACTGGCATTTAAAATAGGTATATTACCAAGATCCAGCATTCTGTGCCTCTGTTTATATTCTGAAAATCAATATCACAAGAAGAGGAAAGGGTCTTTGGCTGTTATTATCCTCATGACTTTACAATTCCTTCTCCTCCCATTCCCTCCTGAGATGTCTGTGAATAGCTAGGAGCGAATAATGTCTTAATTGCCCATGAAAAGTATACTTAACTGCTAATATAAATATATACTCAGAATGAGGACTTCAGGCTACAGAATGTCTTATTATTTAGGAACTGTATTTATTAATTCAGTGAGTAAATGAACTAAGATTTGTTTGGGTTCTCAAATTTAAGATTGTATCAGATTGTTGATAGGAATAGAACAAATTTTACTTGGGTTTTAGTTTATTTTTGTTTATCTTTTTCCTCTGATTCCTAACATGCTTGTGAAATGGAAAAGAAAAATGACAAAAGGAAAATAAATACATTCTGTATTTCATTATATCAGCTGTATACTGAATCTTTGAAAGAAAAGCAGTAAGTCCACAGATAAGTGTAACAGAGAAATAACTAAATCACCAGGCTCTTCTTTCGACATTCCAGCTAATGCTCGGGGGTTCATCTCACACAGGTTTAGAGATTTGAAATGTTGGTTTTGAGTCTGTGCTTGTCTACCCTTTTCTGTTTCAGCAAGTCTCCTAGCAGGACAGAATATCTCAGTCGCAGCACTGAGCAATGTTGCACAAGACGGGGAGGTGTCCCAGTCCTGTGCCCCAGGAGATGCTCCAGGGTTCCTGCTGACTCCTGCCACATACCTCCAAGTTTAGCTCCACAAAATATACTGTGGTCATAGGGGAGCTGAACATGAATTTGGGTTTACTTCTTGTGTCTGATGATGAGCACCAGCAAGGCGTCTCCATGCATCTTTCAACCTTAGGACAGATCCCTGTATATCAGAATTGCTCTGTCCATGAGGCAGCAGCACTGGTGCTGGTGCATCACCGACCCGTGGGCTAGCGGATAGATAAACTGTACTTCTTCACAGCTGCTTCTCCTTTGGAGGGTGTGCAGGTGCCAACTGCTCAGCAACCAGGTGGTCTGCTTGGGGGTGCCAGAACACGGCTTTTCTCCAATGTAAGAAATGTATTTATAGTGGGTTTGTTTGTTTTTGTCTTACCCCAGGGATGTGCTTGAGCAACAAAGCTCATTGTTACCATGCTATCCACTATTATCTAGCTCGTCTTGGCAGTGGAGTTCAAAGGAGCTCACAGAGCTGGAAAGCATCACTACCCCTGTATTTGGCCGTATGGAAACTGAAGCGTGGAGATAACAGCATTCAGCCCAGCCAACACCATCCCCAGAGCAATACCAGTTATCCTGTGAAACCAACAGCACAGTGTAAAAGGAAAACTCTTTACTAGTTATGAAGGCAGCTGAAAAGTCCTCACTCAAATGATCTGAGTGTATAAAGCACAAACTGTGAACACCTTAAAGTAGTCCTATTCCAAATGACAACGCCACAGAGGAGCACTTTTATGCAAGAGGAAGGTCTGGTGTTATGCACATTTTCAGTCTCATCTAGTTTAAAGGCTAAATGAAGCCAAGGGAACATTTCCAGTGTGTTGCAGTGATGTTAAGAGTATGAGATGTCAAAGTGACTCTCGCAATTTACGTGGCCAAGCCCCTGTATGTGTGATCTGAATGCAGGGGAAAGGAACATGCCAGAGATAACCAAGATAGTTCAAGGATGTCCTGATGCATTAGCTGAAGGGACAGGCTGCCTAACAGTTGAGTTCAGAGTCAAAAGGCAGCATGGTGACAACTGGCTGGAGCTATCCAGCCCTAGAACTTCAAGCCTTAACTTGAGCACAAAGTTTCAAAGAGAAGACACATGAAGAAGATCTGCAGACCAAACTTTTCACCTGTTGACACCATTCCCCGTGGAGTCTGATGGCTCACAAGGCCACGCTGATTAAGCTGTGTACATACTGGCAGCTTTGTTACGTGCAAAACTGTGTTGTTCTGAGCTTTCATTTCCAGATGTGGAAGAGCTGTGTCTGTGGGAGCAATGGGAGGTTAAGTCCAAGAGCAGCCTAATATGGGGAGCTAACAGCCATGTGAGCTATCTCTTCCTTCTCCAGGTGGATGTATGATTCCTTGTAACTCAAGGCTATGTACACATCTTCATAATATCTCCCTCATAGTACTGGGGACTCTGTGGCCGCTAGTACCATGGAGGATGAAAAAAATGCAAAAATATTGCTCCTTCATGTTGTTCCAAGATGATGTTCCAAAATCTAACAGGAGGGTAAATTCTGTTGTGTCTCGTGGTTTCAAAGAGTCTGCAGTGAGGTTTTGATCTCCACTGTATGGATTAGAAAAGTTCCCTGTAAATAAACACTTCTTTGAAGACAGCATCCTCTCAGTTCAATTTATACAGCCAACGTACACCGAGGACAGGCCTGAATTCTCCTCTGGCTGGATTAGACTTCCTCTCAAAATGAAAAGTTGATGGGATAATTTCTTGCAGATACAGGCTGTCCAGTGCAAGCATTTAGCAAGTAAAATAATGGAAAGGACCTGGCACAAGTACAGAAGAGAGAAACCCCCGAGTCATATCACCCGCCTCCGCTGCTGCCCCAATACAGCAGTGGATACATTAATGGTAATTGTTTTTCTTAAAAATTCTATTACCTTGGTAAAAATTACAAAAAAGCAAAATAGCAAATTAACATGCTGTCAATATTCAAAGCTTCCTTGATACCACAGAATTTACAGCGTGGAAGTCGCACAAGTTTTGTCTATAACTTTCCAATGTAAAGATAATTTGAAAAATCACAGACCAAAAGAAAAAAGATTTGGGAAGGAAAAAAATCACTCATTTTTAGTATTTTCTTCAGTGGTAAAGAAATGGAGAGGAATAGTACGTGAATAAAAAATAATTGTTTCATTTAATATCGTAGTACTCCCTAGAATGATACAACAAAACTGTTTAGTTGAAAATAAATTATTTTTATTTTTTTAAGTTTCAGATTGAAACTTTGTGTTAAAAGTGTTATTGTTCCAAACAATATTTGTTTTTTAATAAGACTCATTTTCCAAGGAAAAAATATGCACAATATCCTTCATGCAAGTAAAGAACATGAACATGTTATCATGTTCTTTGGAGCATCCAGTCACTTGGATGTAGCTATCTTAAATGTTTGCTTGCAGCCATGGAAACGACATGTGTTTCCCCTTTTGGCCACCGTAATGACTTTATCAAGACTCCAAAAGTATGGAACTTCAGTGTCGAAAAAATGTGGAATTCTGCTGCTCTTGTGAGTCTTTTGTACTGTCTCTATAACAGGTCTAACACTCTTCTCCTTCAGAGAAGTGAAAGCATCGATGGCTCTCCAATAATTGCCAAAATTCAGCGAGTTCCCAGAGGAATGGAGGTATAGGTATCCCGTGTTGCAGGAGAGGTGATCTCTCGTGGAGATGGATGGCAGCGAGGAGGGCAGGGTGGTAGCGAGAGGTCACATATTTTCTTAGACTTGCTTGTACAGTTGGAAAGAAACAGAAAATTCCCAGACTAAGTTTTGAAGTGTTCAGAACCCAAAAGAAGAAAAGAGCTGTTCTGACAAGCCTCATCTCACAGGTGGATGTGGTAAGTGTGGGAAATACCTAATCATTTACAAAGTGACTGAAACACCGAGCGGGCCAAAGCCCGTAGAGGTGGTAGAGAAGTTTCTAACTGGAGAGGGACGACTGGGAGAAAACTTCTCATTCTTTGCTGAAGGAAAAAAAAGGGAGGTTTTCATGTTTTCATTGTGGGTTGTGGACCCCAAAGGGGCATTCCACATTTTGGAGGAAAGTCCAGACTAGCAGGGTTTAAGATTGGTCATTGTTAATTAACCTCTGAGGTGATTCGTGTTAATCTATTACTCTATTTTGAACTTCTTGAACGGAGAGTTGCTTTGGCTAACACTGAGGGGCTGGACAATTTGTTTATGCAGTTATTACAGGGTTAACATCAACAGAGAAAATGTTAGTATTGCAGTAAAGGCCCAGATTCGGTAACTGAGCCTGGACCTCTTCCATTTGCCATTTTTGTGATACCGGCTTCCATACGGAGATTACTATCAAGAACAGCTGGTCAGAGGCTTTAACCGCAGTGAGATGATCAGTAATTTTATTTGTCAGTGTGAGCAATGCAGATGATAAAGCATGCAATCTATTGCAGCAGGTACTGGAAAATTTGGACGGGGCAACAGAAATCCTCAATCTTTGTGCCAGTGTGCCACACCAAGCTCCTGCCTTTGGTGCACACTACTCCCAAGCCTGCCCCGAGGCAACAGCTTGCCTATGTGGCAGCTTCCCAGCGGCGCCCTGGAAGGTTAGGCCATCCTCTTGGGACCTCCCTCCAAGGGCAGTGGAGCTATACCCAAAGGTACTCATGTCGACGCAGCAGCCGGCAGATGAAGCAGACCTACAAAGCCCATTTTATCCATCAGGGGGTTTGCCGGCAGCTCCTGATGTGCAGCGCTCCTTCAGCTATCACTGCGAGCAGGGAGCGATACCCCCCTGCCGCGCTTCATCCTGCTTTTTCAGGCAGAGCTGAACAGAGTCAGCAATGTGACTTGTCCAAGGCCACCCAGAATGAGCACAGGGCTTGGGACAGGATCCATGTCTCCTCTCTCCCAAGCTCAAGGAGGAGAGAGGGGGGCGGTGGGTGGCTTTTTTTTTTAAGAACAAGACCTTCCTTCCTGTAGGTTGCCGAGCGCCCTGGCACCAGCCATAGCAAACAGTCCTGGCTGCAGCTCTATACAAGAATGAACTGGGCACATTTTCCAAGCGATCCGAGGGCCGTCTGCTGGGACATGGGGAGAGAGGCTTCCAATCCAAACAAAGCAGGGAAAGCGTTATGCAAAATCACTTCTCCATCCCCTTCCTCCCCACTCTTTCTCTTTGCATCGTGTTGACAGAGGATGTTTCTCCTGGCCGTGGCTGGGCTGCTGGTACACCCTCCGCATGGGCTTCTGCGGCCCCCAGGGGTAGAATTGCTGTTTCACAGAGAGGTTCAGGGTTTCATAAACTGGCTTCACTTCACATGGGTATGAAACGCAGCCTTCTCTTAAATCTCCCATAAAGAAAACTCTCCCCACCCCATTCAAATAAATAAATAGATAGATAGGTAGGTAGATAGATAGATATTTTTCCTTGGGCAATTCAAAACGGTTTGTTTCAAGGAAATAGACCTTTTTTTTTCTTTTAGATACTGAGTGTTTCTGCAGGGCCTGGCTGTGAGTGAAGGGGTCGGAAGGCCCTGAGCAACACCTACCTACAGCCACATGCCCCTGTGCTTCTCCACCAGCCATGTGGCAGAGATGTCACGGCCAGTTTGATAACAAAGCACGTGGCACAGAAAAGAGAAAATTTAAGTCCAAAGTTACATCTGAAAGAAAAATCAAAGAAAATTTAATTTCAAAATGTCAAAGTAGCACATTTTGACAGTCTCAGAGCTTTTCCTCTCTTTTTCACACAATTTTGCAAAACTTTTCAGTTGAGATGACACTCAGATCTCTGAGAGGAAAGACTTCCATCAAAGCTTTTCCAAGTAGCCCCAGAGGAGATGTTTCATTTCCTAATGAAATCCATTTTCTAACGGATTAAATACTATTCTCTTGGTTTTTAAAATGCAGTTCTGCGGAGGAGGACCAGGGAAAAGGCGTGACTCCAGGTGCGCACATCCCTGAATCTTGGTCACAGCTTTGCCACTTGTTCTGTTGTATTTAGGGATGTCCCGTGGCACAGCCAGTTTTTCCTGTGGAAAACAACAGAAACAGCTTTTGCAAGTGCCTGTTTATGGCACTGGCAGGAAGCACCAAACTAACCAGAGATAGCTGTGTGCTGTATGGGAGCAGCACACTTCACCCCTTAGCTGTGTCTGCAGTTGCGCTTAGCGGAGCACAGCCAGAGGTTCTGCTCTGCTCTTCCAACGCTCTTTTATTTTTTGGAAATCAGAGAGCATGAATGACTAGAAATACTGGGGACTTGATATGCGCAGAAGATATTTGACTTTTTGTAAGAACTCTGCACCCGGTCTCAAAAATCAGGCCCTCCTCCAGGGTTTGAAATTTGGCATCGAAAGAGCAGACCACCGTAAATCATTAGCCACTTCTGGAAATCTCAGCCAGTTCTGCAGAAAATGAGAAAACCTTCCGCTGGAATTTAAAAGAACAATCCATAAGTGGTTTTAACAGCTACTGTGTGTCCCTGCCGTACTAAGTTATTTAACCTGAGACTAGGTTTCTTCCCAGGCTCCTAGACCAACATGGCATGTTTTCTCTGCTGGAGATTCAGTTCTTGTACATCATGTAGTAAATATAAAAAAGGAGGTTTACAGCCCAGTGAATAGAGAAATCTCTTTCCAGGTCAATGCAAGAAATTATAGAGCATTGGAAAGCCCTAGTTTTATCTCCTGCCAAAGGAGGGATTAAGCTACAATGATTCCCAGGCCCAGGGTCTTTTTTTTTTCCTTCGCCTCTGCCTTCTTTGAGTGCAAATTGACAGAGACGAGTTTTCACTCCAAACAGCTGTCTGTTATTTGAATGGAGTCAGTTCCTAATCCCGCACATGACTGCCGTCAGAGGCTGCTGTAGTGGAAATGTTTCTAGTATCAAAACAAAGCCTTTGGCACAAAGATCTGTTTGAGAGGGCTCTGCGCGTAACCTCTGCTTTCAAATACTATCTTTTCTCCGAAGGCACTGCTCTGCTGGCTACCAAACTAGTCATTACCCATTTAATTAAGAAAAGATGCACTCTATTTTGCATAATTATAAAGGAGGAAAATCAATATAAGATGCTCAAATGAAAATCAGTTGGAATCCTTCTATTTATTTTTTCTTTTAATGTGTGTTTTCCCTCCCTCAATTTTCATTTGGAATTTGGAGCTTCAAGTGAAGTGGGATGAAATAATGAATGGAATTGTTCTGAGAATTGTGTTTCCAAAAGATCAGTTGCTGGAAATGCTCAAACCAGCCATTAATACTGAAATGTCTAGAAGTTTAGGGAGAATAAACATTCTAGGTATTTCTCTAGTTACTTGCCAATCCATACTTGTTTTTCAAAAACTCAAAAGTTCATGCACTGCTAATCAACATAACATTTGATTCCAAAAATTGTCACCTTTGCTTGCCTCAAATTAGAGAGAAATATCCCAGCAGGTGCAATAATGCCACCCAGTTGGGGATGTCATGGAAGAGCTGAGTTTTCTTACCGCTCCAAATAACAATTTCCCTCCTGAATTTTGGCAAAGGAATTTCTCTGTTTGCCTCATGCCCTATCTGTAAGACCATGGCAGCAACACTTCTGTTTTCAAAAAAGTCTGTCCACTCATTCTAGCAGGAACTGCTTCTAACTGTGTGTTTGTACAGCAGTGAGGACGCTGCACCTCGTCTTGTCACACTTATACCAAGAAGACCTGTCATTGAGTTAAAAACACACAGAAGGAGATTGACCTTTCATTAGTGCTGCAGAAGACCAGCATGGCATGTTTCTGAATAGATGCTGAAAGCAGGACTGAACTGGTCAAGTCTAAGTTTCCAAATCTGTAAATTTTTGGTTAGAAGAGGGGATGAAAATTATGTCTCCACATCACAAAGCAAGGTTGAGGGAACTCAAATGGCTTGCTAAGAGCTGCACAGAGACTCCAGATCAGGAGTAGGGACAGGCACACACCTGGGCTCCAAATATGAGGCTGTCATTTCTGCTAGAAAGCACAGAAAGAGAAGATGCATCCTCCACTGCCAGAACAACTGTGGTGGGCTGCAGTGCCTCCACCTTCCTCAGAACATCCTTCACAGTGAAATACTGCAGTGTCAGTCCCACCTCTCTGCCAGAGCTGCTTTGGTTCAGAGGGGGTCAGGAAGACCCTCTCCATAGCCTCTCACTGCTCTGTTTCAGCTGTGCTCCTTGAAAGATCAAGAAGATGCAGAGCAAATACAAATGGTAAGGAACAGATTCTGTGGTGAGATATCGAGATTCTTCTTGGGGGAAAAAAGGAGGTGAGCTAGTTTTGGGGATGTTCTTTCTTTTTATGAACAGCTTCTTATCTGAATGGCAGAATTTTAGAAATGACAAGGATTGCTTCCTGTGTACTCTGGATCCTTTTGAGCGTGGTCAGGCAAGGTGAAGTGAGATGCTATACCACCTCCAGGGAGAGGCACTGCTGACAGCAAGGTGCTGAGCTCTGGGAATGCCTCAATTCTCACGGGCATCCAAAAGTGGGTGGTGGGTTCCCCAGGACAGCTCACACAGCTGGGTGTCACCTCTGTGGCATCAGAGTCTGAGGAGAGGGCAAGAAAAAGCAAATTTCATCTACTAGCGTAGTGTCTTACTGAGGTGCTGTGAGGACAGAAGTGTGCGAGGCTGGTATTCATCTTCAGGGATGGGAGGGTTTTGGGTAGGTGCAGTATCTGCTGAAGACAGGTGCTGCAGGGGAAAAGAGACCAGTGAGGGGAAAGTAGTACATGAATTGGCAAACCCCTCACAGTGGGAAGGGCTGGAGCTTGATGGGCCTTGACAGTGCTAGCAAAGCCCCTACAAAGGCACGTTGAGTGCTTGACATAATGAAAAGCTCAGTGCCAAAGCACATCTCTCTCATTAATTACTGTATTTGGCAAAGTAATCCCTTGCAAATTGACTTAATGCTCAGTTCAAGAAGCATTGGAAACTCTGGCAGGTTCAGCTCACCCCACTGGTGGATGCTGTTGGGACCATCCAAGGTGCCAGGATGGCTCTCCCTGCCTGCTGGTGACAGAGAGCATCCAGTGCCAGTCATACCACTGTGGTGAAAGGGATGGTCTATCAAAGCAAAGAGCACTTAGAGACTGCTTGGAGAGGTCAGTCAGCAGAAATGCCTCCAGCAAAGACACCGGCTCTCTGCTGTGGAGCACCCTCTATTTAAAAGTGATGTCCCCTCTCTTCCTTCATCCCCAGTGCACAAACACACTGAGGCAGAGAGGCAATAAAACCAGAAATGTTTGTTTGTTCTTGTAGGTGAATAGAAATTCCCCTTCTCATCGCTGAAATAACTGATCATCTTGGAGATAGGATCCATCCTGCTTTCAAAACTCCCCGGGGGGACCTCAGTCCAACACCTTTAAGACCTTTGCCTGGGAATAGGGGAATTTTACTCAGATCTCTGTCCTGCGTGACCTGAAATGAGCCCTGAGGGTGGGCGAAGACAGACTGAGAAGTTCTCATCACCTCTTGCACCTCAGACATTCGCTTCTGCTCCTGGCCCAACACTGACTGCCCCACTGTGTGGTAGGACCGCTGTTTGGCCATGTACCACAGCACTGGGGATAAAACATCAACCTGTAGGTTTTTTTCTGAAAGGATGTTTTTAGCCCCATTTCAGGGACCTGCAGCATCTGCCCACAGCTATGTGTCCTCACATACCAGGAGCAACAGCTAATGGTAGCACATGGGCAGGAATGAGTGGGATTTCTGGGAAATAGGAACACCTCAGGCCAACCTATCCACCAGACCTAGTGTTTTATAAAACTGTCTTTTTCCTTTAGCTTAGGGGAATCTCCATCTTCCTCCTGTAAAGTGCAAATAAAACCCGTCTGCTCTACGATAGATGCTGTTGTGAGGCAGGTATTGACATCTACCAATGGAGGCTGTTCAATTGCCTCCAGTAGGTGACTGGATCTGAAAAAGGTTATTTACATCTTCATTTTCTCACAATTAGTGAAAAGGTGATAATAATGGGAAAGAGTCCTTGGATAGTAATGGAAACTTCAGACTTTACTCGATATCACAGGTGTAGAAGGTGGTGATTATCACTAACAAATGCTTTTTTAACTGACAGGAAGTTCTTCTTTCCAGGTAAGCAGCAATGTTCACTATGACAGTTTATTTTGGGGGTAAATGTGGGAGGTTTTAGTTTTTAACATTTTTCAAAATTTTGGGGGGGGTGCATTTTTTCAAAAACAGCAAAAAGATTTGAGGAAGAAAAAGAAAAAGAAAAGAAAATGGTCAAGGCCTCTTTGCAGAGTGGGTAGGCAGAGAAAAACTGATCTATAGTGTTTGAAATCTAAATTTCACCCTCCTAAGACAGTGAAGAACCATGCCCTATTCATCCAAGTGGTAGACTGAAAGATTGGCTTTTTTATTTCCTTCCCAATCAGCTTTGCTCGTCTGTAAACCTCTACAGATCATGTTCAAAATGTCTGTAACTGATATGCAGGTCAGTTTGTGGAGCATCCCCCAGGCTCAATCTACAGTGCCGATATTTGGGGGGTTTTTGCCTTTCCTGGGCCTCACCAGTAACAGATACGTGTATACGGGGGGATAACATGAAGAGCTTTAAACAAATGCTTTAGTTAATGCACATCCCACAAGCCACAAATGCTCCAGGGGACCTTTGCCAAGGGTTGTTTAAACATCTTTTCCGAGAAACGGCCCCTCTTCATCATCACCCTGGCCCCTCACAGCCCAATGAGGGTTAGGGTGGTCTAGGAGACACCATGCTCCTGAGGGCACCAGGAGGGAGGAAGACGAAGGACTGGAGATTGCTGGCTGAGTCCTCAACTGGTTGTGCATGATCATGGAGGGCTGGGAGGACCCCACTTCTCTCTGGGTGTGCAGTATGTGTGCACACGCAGAAGCACACACATGGGGCTGCCGGCAGGGATGTGCAGGACAGCAGGTTTCTCCAGGAGGATCCTTCAGATAAGGATGTCCCGGCTGTTTTCACCCACAACTATCAATCCATTTCTCGGCCACGAACCTCTCCCTTGCTTTCTCTGCTTCAAAAACAAAAAGTCCGTTCAGGGAATGCCAAAGTGCAACTGGATAAAAATGAAAAAAAAAGCCATCATCTTTCCCTCTGCTCCTCTTCGGGTGCCTGAAAGGGCATGCTCAGCACGCAAAAAAAACCTGCTGACTTCACACTCTGCTGGAGAAAGCGATTTGAAACCAACAAAAATAATTGTCACTGTGTTTAGCCAGAGTCAATAAAAGCACTAAGGGCCTGGCATTGTCAAACCCAGGAGAAAATAAATTGCCAGTTCATGAGCACTCCCTACAATGTATCCTGAAAAGAAGTTTTCTTTCCTTTCTCCTCAGAAAAAAAATTATGGGGAGGGAGAGGGAGAGAGCTGAGAGGGGGGAGAGCCTGGCAACGTATATTTCATGTCTAATGATATTGTTTTAGTGGTGAGCAATAAACTGTGGGCTCTTGAATGATGGCATAGGAAAGAATAAATAAAAGCACTGCTCACACTGATTGCCTGTTGGATAACATAGTAAATCTGAAGTAAAGTGCCTTATTCGTAGGGACAGGCAAAAAAGTTGCAAAAGCAATGGAGTGACATGATCTATCTTTTCCAAAATGCCTATGATTTTGGATGGGGTGCCCAGCCTGAGACACAGTCAAGGGGCCTGATTTCAGAAACGGAAAGAGCTCAGCACAGTCTCCAAATTGCTACCATGTTTTAGCTCTGAAAAATGAAGGTGCCTAGTGCTACGCCTATTTGGGGATCAGACTCCAGGGGTTGTGTCTCCATAATCATGCCTGGTTTCACTCCCCAGCTCTGCCAATCTGCCTAATAGCATTCCCCTTCCCCACCCCCCCCCCACCCCTTTACAAATCTTCCCTCACCTAAAGCCACCAGCCACTTTTGAAAACCAGAGCCAAAACCAGAGTTTTAATAGTTTCCAGAGATCATGAGAGCATGAGGGAAAGCCACGTCCAAGTGATCTTCTATTGCATGTTTTAACAAAATTAAACAGAATATGGTAGAATGTAGAGACAAAATGTCAGACAGAAAATAAAGTGTTATTTGTGTTTCCTTTTCTGTGTTGTTTACCCTTATCCTGGTAACCTCCTTCTATTTTAGCCTTGTTTGTCTTAGCAGTGTTCGGTGCAAAACATCAGGGACTTAATTTCCAACCTGAAGCAATGTCCTGGATGTTGTTAGACATCCATGCAGACCTTAGACATGCATGGTATTTACAGGCCCACCTCTGAATGTCTGCTCAGTGCATGAAAGACATCTCTATGAAAAAGTACACACCTCCCCAGTGACATTGACCTGTGTCATCTTCTAATTGCCTTAAGCAAAAAATGCTCATTCAGTGAGTCTAGAGTGATTTGGTGGGCATGAAGGAACCAGCTAATATAGGGACCTGAGGAGCCCTGGAGGAAAATTGGCAGCACACAAAAGCAGGGATGGGATTGAAATGAGGCAGCCAGTGACCACTTTTTCTTCGGAAACATCCCAATGGATCGAAAGTGCTGTCCAGCGAGAAGGGAAGGCCCATCTGCCACAGAGACCTTGGTACCCCCAAGAAGGGATGAACGTCCCCATCAAACAGAGAGGGGTAGAAATAACACCTTCTCTCTCCCAGGGCAAGAGGCCTACATTGCTTGGACAAGGTGGCCACCATTTGCGCCCTTGAGGCTGGATCTGTTCAATCCTCTTCTGAAGAAGATTGAACTAAGCAGCAGGTTGTTTTTTCCTGGTTCACATCTGCCATTCTTTGGCTACCAACCCAGGTGGGTTTCACAAAGGCAAAATGAGTTTTCACAGAGAAAGGCAAAAGGCTGAACACATAGCTGCCCAGCACTGGAAAATACCCGCTGCTGCATGCAAAGCCTCGTACCACGTTTTTAATTAGATGTGACAGCTCAGGGTTCAAGCATGTGAGGAATTCCAGGCTAGATGAAAAGGGACTGAGCAGAGATCAATAGGGATAAAGAGGCAGCGATAAGGAGAAGGACCTGCTTAATCTTGTTTTTATCTCTGTTTATTTATCCTCTGTCAGCGGTGCTCTCCTGATCAAACACACAGGCATGTAGAATCCAGTGCACTTACTCCTTATGACATGACAATAACAACAGAGCCGGCACTCACATCCCCGTCCACCCCATCCCTTGGCAAACAGGGTCTTCTGCTGGCTGACATAGAGCCATGGCTGCCCGTGTTTGCTCTCCGGCGCTCATTGGATTGTCGAGGTGCTCAGTGCTGGTGTGTCTCCTTTCCCTTCCCTTGCAGCTGATAGCGAGTGTCACTCCTCTCCCACACCTTCCCGCTTGACAACTTGCATAGCGGCCAGGCTGGAGATCAGCAAGGCAAGTCCATGAGGCGTCGGAGAATGGAAGTGATTGGCCTTCACCAAGCACCCAGCTCTTCTTAAGCTATTTTTATTCTGCATCTCATTTTTGGTGTTTTTAAGGTGTAGAAATCACAGTTTGCATTGCCTTTCAGAAAAGGCACTCTGCAGACGAGAGGGTGAGGGTCCGGGGGGCCTCAGGGGGCTCAACAGGGGAGCACTGCATGCAAGTCAAGACAAGGCTAGGCACTCATTCATTAGACCTCCTTGTCAGGGTTAAGTGGGGATTTCATCTCTGATTTACACCCTTTCTGATGGCTCTGCTGTATGTCAACTCCAAATTTGGGTCCCAAATATATTTCTCTGCTCCTTGGTGTTTCACCAGCCTGTTTATACAAACCAGGGGCACTGGGCAGCCTCTTCAGTGGAGAGACTTGCACGAAAACATGGCTGGGATTTTCATGAGACGTGGGGCCCAATACTCCCATGTGTAGCAGGGCCCTTTCCACTGCCTGAATACACTATCAACCTAAGCCCCAGGGCAGTTGCTTGATTTAGAGCAGCTGAGGGTGTAGCTGGATTTTTGGAGAGCACACATGCTGTGATTCCAGAGGAGAAACCGGTCTCTGAAGTACAGAATATATGGCAGCCCATACTTAGCCATATATTCTCTGAGCTATTTCCAACCCCCCAGGCTTGTTGAATAAACTGAATTCAAGCAAGGCTATTTTAACATATCATTGCATCTATTTCCAGGATGATTTGTCTGCCAAAAGTGTAACATGCCTTGCCTTCCATACAAGGCTTTTCTACTGAAGACTGCATGAGGTAAAATGTTTCCAGCATTGTCCTAATTAGCAGCGATCCCTACCTGCATATTAGCAATTTCTGTAAGGCTCTAGAAAATATTAATCATCGTAACTACTAGCACATCGTAGGTTTAATTTCCAGCCTAGGTCAATGTAGAGGGAAGATGTTGATGGCACGTTTAAGCACTTGCATTGGCAGTGACACCACTGAAGAGAGAATACAGCACTTTCATAAAACCAGATTCATTTCTTTCTAAACTTAGATATTTCATTGAAATACCCAAGCTAAACTTAGTCAGTTTAGACTGTTGCTGTAGTCTGCAGAGGTTACCCAGAGAGTGAGCTGGTCTGTCTTGCATCTTCTGGTGTTGCCTCATTCTTTCTGCTGTCTAAGGAGGAGACCTTAAGTGATAGTGTCCCTTGTTTAAATAACTACACTTGTAATAGATGAATCAGGCCAAGGCACTTTTACAAATGACTTGTTAACCCCCTCGGCACCTTTGAGATAAACAAAAGCTTCACAGGTGTTCTATACCAAGAAAGAAATGCTGCTTGCTTTACACGTTTCCCAGTGTCCACTGGGGACAGTAGATGTCTTTGAGATGGGACAGCCAGGATGCTGTTTACCTGTCCAAAATGGATTAGGAAAATCTCCTGTCAGGATCAGTAGCCAACAAACAGCAGCATGTTTCAACAACATAGAACTCCAAAGGTTGTTTTCACAGATGCCGCTTGCAACTGACCCAGCTATAACTATTGTGTTGCCATCCAGTATTGCCGCTGTATATGCACTATTAATTACCACAACTACTGTGCTACCACAACTCCACCACTGACCCTCAACTTCCCCCTTCACAAGCAGAAGGCCATGGAGCTGCTGAGATCTTCCCATGTATCTCCTCACCTAGGTTCTGCAACATGAAATCTTACTGCCTCTAGCTGCAGCCCTTCCAGACAAGCCCACCACGGCTCAGTGGGAGGAGCAGTGACAGGGGTTGGCAGTAGCCCAGCAGGCATATTGCAAACCCTCATCCCCTTTGTGGGCACAGAGACAAGCTGCTGCAGCAGTCTCCTGAGGTTAGCTCAGGAAGGACCTTCATAAGAATAATACATAAAAAAGATGCTCAGGACTTATACGCCTCTAGAAGAAGATTAAAGTTCCCTTTTTTGGCATACCTTCAAAGATTGTCCAAGCAATGGGAGGTAAAAATTCCCAAATTACCAATTGTTTTTCACCTATGTGTTCAGTTTCTTGTCAACAGGCTTTGACTTTTTTAATGTGTTCACACTGGGAAGAAACTCCACGTGTCCCTTTCTGATCCTTCCCTAAACCTCACCCTTACCATGACCCATGCAGCTGTCAGAAAGCTGTTGACTACTCCTTATCACATCAGTCACAGTTATCTTAATATCACCTTGCTCCCCTTTGTCTAATTAGCTATCTCCACCTCCTGCAGGTAGGCACAAGAATTAGATTTCTTACATGCTACCCTGACACAGATAATAATAACAAATATTTCAAGTGCATTTGGGGCTTGCAGTGGCTGCAGCAGTGAATGGGATAAAGACCATACCATCATCATGATGAAGATCATACCAGCCTGATGAGCTACCTGGGATCTGGATGCGCTTGGGAGGAGCTGGGGGATTTAGACTTGGGCTATTCCTCACCAAGCTACCTTTACTATCACTCCAAAATTTTCAGATTAAGTAATCTTTTATTTTTTATTATTTAGTTCTGGTCAAAGGAGAAATACAAGAACCAGAGCTGGCATTGAACCCCAGCACACAGGATGACATCTACTCTGTATCCCCCTGCAGTCTGAGGATATTTGTATCCAGAGTCACCCATAAGAAAAACAGAGAGGCAAATTGTGAAATATGGATCTGAGTTTAGGTTCAGACCCAGAACTCTCAATGTATTCAGATGTAAGAGATGCAGATGAGGAAGTTATATTGCTTTTGCTATTTTCAAAATCAAGAGAAACCAGGGAGAGAAAACAAAAAAAAAAAAAAAAAAGGAGAGCAAAAAAAAAGGAAAAAAAAAAAAAAAAAAAAAAAAAAGGAGAGACAAAATGAAGGAAAGCAAAGAAGAAAAAACAGGGGTGGGGGATTCCTTACTACATGCTAAAGAAGGAAAGGCAAAGCACTTTATTAAATGTTAATGATACATTAATTTTTGGCTGAATGTTTCTTTTTAATTTCTCGTCTGTATTCCTGTTCAATCTAGCTATCTCTCAATCTGCTAAAGAAATACAGCTTCTCACTATTCTGTAAGTGTAAGGTGCAGCAAGCAATGCCTGCCAACTATTTTTGCTCTAACTGGGGACCGCAGTCTGGGCCCCTGTTAACATTTTCTCCTCTCTGGGTCCTCATCCATGACTGATACCTATGAATGTGCCAAGGGAGAGAAGCATGCACTTTTTCTTACCCACATACACTGGCACTCCTTGTCCCAGACGCTCCATGGCCATTTCTATTTTCTGACCTGGCATCTTTTCTGATCCCTTGGCCAGTTTGGAGCAGGCAACGGCCTGTCATTACAAGCTAGTGGTGGTACAATGTGTTCAGCACAGACCAGAGCACAGAACAGGCAAGGGTGTACATGATCATCTCTCCCGTGGAACTGGAGCCAAACTGGGACTAAGGAGGTCTTTTAAGAAGTATGTTTGTATTACTGATGACCTTTTAGAAGAAATGACTCTCCTGTCCCATTTCTTCTACCGAATTTGGCCTGCCTTGCATTGCACAGGCTTGATGAGCGTGCAGCTGGGGTGATTGCTTTGCATCCAATGGCAGGAGAGCATCCACAGGCAGGAGGAACCTGACAGTCTCCAGTTGCATATGGTTTTTGGAGAATTCCTTTCCTTGTTTTCCTGAGAGGTCATGCTCATTCCACTGCTCGCCTGTATAAAGGGAGTAAGGGATTTATTTTTTTTTTTTAAAGACTGTTCTACTCACCTGGAGCCCTCCATTAACTCAAAGTTTTATCATCTGGTTTCTGAAAATTGGATCTACTGAGACCCTGTTAAGACTGAATTCACCTGCAGCAATCAAAATGCCTCCAAGCACAGCCGTGATTTCCATACTAGAAAGGGAGTGTCCTTGTGGGGGTGGTGCACAGTTGGTCCCATATGGGAAAGATGAGGAGCTTGTGCATAAACCTGGTGTCTTTATTTTGACACCCACCAGAAAAATCATCCTAAAGCAAGTGTACTTATCTTAAGATGTCAAAGTTTCTCCTAGATAGAGCAGAGCTGAAAGCAGAAATTATCATTCCTAGTCTTATGTGGGTGCTCTGAAGACAGACTGGGTTGCAAAGCACCTCAAATTAAACTGGTTTAGGGTTTAGGACACCTGGTTCTTCACTTGCCTTCCCACGACATACATCTAGGACTGTTCCTCCAAGACAGGTCCCCCCAAGTTCAGCTTCTAGACTTGACAGTGTATTGTCTTGTGCTTCTTGGACAGGGATAGTGACTCCATGGCAGAAATCTTTTATGAGAAGAAAAAACAATGTAATTTTAAGATGTGGCATACCTTACTGAGTGTGGTTCACCTGCTGTCATGTGGGCATTTTTTAAGAGCCTGCAGAAGTGTCCATGAACCATAAATCAAGCCAAGGATGAGTAAGTAGCTCATTAGGCGTAGGTATTTTTAATGCAGACATCTAAGGGAAAGTGAGATTATTCCCACCTCCTGAGCCCCTGACTATTACTCTGATGAAATACCTGATGATATTCAGATTTTAAATTCCCAAGTAGGGATTGCAGATGTGTTCTGTATTTATTTAGCATCAGCACCTGACAGGGATCAGATGTCTATGGGAGAATGCTAGATAGACACGGATTACACAGTATAAAGAATAAATAGAAGTATTGTTCTGGCTGTTTTTTTTTTTTTTAATTGCTTACTTTATTTTGAGGTAGCTCTATGATCAGAGAAGTACTTTTTCCTTCTCTTGTCCTTTCTCTGAAACTGAAGGCAATATTTCCAAATAGTGAAATAGAGGGGCCAGGCTACCCAGACATGTAAACTGGGCATAGCACTCTGATAGCAGTGATGCCCCAGTGAGCAGGCTGATCTTGAGAAAGTGAACTGATAGAGAATGAGTTTAAGAACTTTATAGTAGAGATAAGGAAGGATCTGCACATTATTCAATAAATCTCAAACTCCTGGTGATCCAGATGGTCCCTTTGCTCTTTTACTGATGTGTGATCATTAGCAGAGATGTGTAGCCCATCAGTAAATCAACCTAAATACTTTGTTATAATAGTCGTCATTACAGAACATTGATAGATTAACTGTGCTCCTTTTCAGTTTATGAGCAAAGCTCTTTGCTCTCCCTGGCAGTGTGATTAATGTGAGGTTCACATACTTAACATTAGAGACCAGTATTTATGGCCTTAAAAACATCAAGAAAGAAGCAAAATGTCCGCTGTGACAGCATATATAGTACAAGTGTCAAATCTTATCAAGGATCCTCTCATCCATTATAGCTTCAAGAAGTGCTATCATTTACCAAGCTGACCTGGCAGACCTCAGAGCCTCATTGTAACATTCTTTGTATGGTAATCCAACTAAGAGCAGAACTTAGGCTAAGTAAGACATAGCTTAACACTTTCATATACTCAATAAAACTGTTACTGGGAAAGAAATCATCAGTACGACAGCCAAAGTCATTCTTCTCCAAGGGGGGAGGATAGAGTCAAACTTCTCAGCCAAGTGAAGTGATTTTCTCCTTCCCTTGCTGTACACACAAATTAGGAGCAGTGGTGCTGCTACTGACAGGTGAGTGGTGCAAATCTGGGGGGGACCGTAGGGTAAGGCTGAGGCATGGCCCAGGCCAAGCCATCACACCAACCCTTGCAATGATTAGATTCAGTTTTGGTGATGCTGATGTTTAATCAAGGTGGCTGAATCTCAGCAGGGGCTTGCACAAGAGTTATAATGGGTCTGTCTGCAAAGCAGCTTGAAAGCTTCAGGGAACACAATCCCTGTTTATGTTGAGCTAATTTCTCTTATGGGCCTCAGAATCCAAAATCTAGAGTGAGGGAAACAGATCAAATACTCTCCAGTTTGGACATCCTGTTGCAAAGTCAAACTTCTCAAGAAGACCTAGATTGCTCTCCACCTCCCGCACATCAGGGACGTGCCTGTAATAGGCACGGTCTGCTAAAGGAGCTGCACTGCTCAGTGGTTGCCATCACAACATGTTTCATAGATGAGCTCAGAGACAGCTTGACCGGGTTGATTTATTAATATGCTCCTATAATAGGACAGGTGTTACCAAATGACTAATACTGGCCCTATTCAAGATATCAGTTAGGCACTCAAAGGCACTTAAACATGCACATAATCACAGATACGCCTCAGTATCATTGACTTCAAGGAGACACCAACATGCAGTTAGAGTCAAGCACATGTTTAAGTACTTTAATGAATCAGGGCCGTTATTTGGTTAAACTACTTATGGTATTTGTGAAAATACTGATAGATTGTGAAAGTTTCGTTGACATAAGGTTGAATGACTATTTGTCCAGAAATGTGAAGGACTATCATCCAGCTTTCTCTCTTTGTCTGAACTGGTTCAAAAGACACGTCTCTCGTGAGCTGAAGGTGAGTAACTGCAAAGAGCTCCAGTGTACTTTGGTTTCAGTGTACATTTCAGTGGGTTTAAGGCAAACAATGACAAGGAGGTTTGGAGATTGTAATTTCTGGACATGTTTTGCCATGTCTAAAACCAAAGAAACTATGTGCAGGATCAGGTTGTGAACCAATAACGTACAAACAACAGATAGGACTGAGTTTGGAAGGAAACCGAAATGCACTTAAAGATTCAACTAGCTTTATCCACAGGCCTGTGCACCAAATGAACAGGCTGTTTCTCAAAGGGGAGACTTTAACTGGCATCATAATACACTACCCAACAGTAGATCCCATGCAAGAGCCTGCACGCAGTTATTTCACATCACTCCCACAGTTTGAGGGTTAAAATGCTATCCACCACTTGCTGGGAAAAGGGTTTGGATTCTTCCTCGTTTGGAAAAGTTTCTTTTTCATGATAAAGAGCTCTCAAATTCAGCTAGTTAAAGGCAGTTAAGTCACTGCCTCTAAATGCCTGGAGTCAGCGGCAGCTTTCCCGAGCTGTGCGGAGATGGGAGCTTGCAAAATGTCTCCATTTGATGTAAGGGGGAGGGCTTGCCGAGGAGTTCACATTTACCCAGAGATTTATTGGGGGAGAGGGCAGGCTTGTGCCAGACTTGAAAGAGAACATGCTTCTGCGAGATAAATTCATTTTCATGTTTATTTATCTAGAGTAGAAAAACGGTCTTGCCTAGTAGAGCATATGCTGGGCGTAATGAAAGACAAACGTCAGCTTTTGAAGGAAAACACCCATTCATCAAAGGACATGGAAGAGCAAACAACTTCTTCATTAAAACACAATTGAAAGGTGGCTTCTCCTCTCCACTCCACCTGCTTTCCCAAGTTGGGGGTTGCATGGGAAACTGCTGCTCTCCTCCCTTTCTACTTGCTCTCTGTCTTGGAGCAGATGAAAGGCTTTTCCTGTCTCCAAGATGGGAAAAAAAACCCTGCAAAACCTAAATACACAGTACTTCACCAGCTTTTTCTTCACTGTTTTTGAGAAGGCCATGTCTGCATTCAGTCCAAGTCTGTTGTGACAGATCCTGGCTGAAGGACTGACTCCGTACCTGGGCCAAATTCTGGAAGGGACTCTGTGCTCTCTGTGCGAGACCTAGTGGCAGGCGCTGGAAGCTGGTAATGTGATACATCCCAAGGATCCCTCTGAATAGGAGGAAGCAATCAAAATCTTCTAAATTTTCCCAGGATGGGAAAGCAATTTCCTCTTCCAGCTGTAAGAATGGAGCAGATTGAAAGGTCTCAGGGAAAGTAATTATTGCCCTTTGATGAGTCTATCAGGAAGCTGAGACTGGCTCATCGGTGTGAATAAACATTTTCATCTTTGACCTAATTGTCTGTGTAAATCTAACAAAAAGAAATCATCAACTTAGTGTACCTAGCGTCTATATCCCTGTATGTAATGTTGATTCTTTTAATGAAGTATCACACAGCTATATGGACATAAATAATAAATAAAAGAATAAGGACAATAACCAACCCGTGTGGTAGGTATCCCAGATAAATCCACCAAGTTCTGGGCTCTGGACAATTTATATTATTTCCCACTGCTCTGTTCATTCTCTGTGATTTTTCTGGCCAGTCCTCTGTGAGGCTTTTGATTATGTCTGTCACAATATTGGTCATCTGCATCTCTGAAAGCCATAATTAATTAATTTCAGTGAATTATGACAGAGAAGTACATGTGTTGCTATGGCTGTCCCTCAGACTGTCTTTTATTACAGTGTCACACATGAAAACTCGAGATTAGAAAATGACTGAATCACTGGTTGATTTTTGCACACTTTTAATATGAAGTCACAGTTCAGTTCAGTCCTTTAAAAAAGGGTCAGCTGAGCCCAAAAGATCATGTTTACAGTTCCCAGTTGTCAGCAATGACTTGCTGCTTTAAAAAAAAAAAAAAAAAGGGAGACTTTGAGACTCCTCTTTAAGTGTAGATTAGATATAAAAAGAAATGAGTGGAAGAGAGAAATTCTGCTTTGCACTTGAAATCTGCAAACTGGACCTGAGAAGGAACAATACAGCTTCCATCTGGGAACACCTTGTAAAACCAAAGCCTAGAAAAATGTGGGTAGGTAAAATTACTCACCATCCTGATCGCAAAACATCGATGTTGACGTTTCTTTGGATGTAACTGGAAACTTATTAACGATGATCCACTTTAGCTGGGGATTTTCTTAACCTATAAAGTTCAAGTAGCTGTTTCTTCTCCCCAGACCACTGATCTGGCTTTGCTGACTCTGAGACTAAATAGACGTTTTGTGCGAGTGACCTTATTGACAACGCTTGGCACACAGGCTTTTATTTTCAAAATGTTAGCAAGCAGACACCCAGGTTTAACTTGTGACCTATTAATATATCTAGCCGGGACACAGCAAGGCCACAGGCATCTCAAATTATACATTCGTTTGTTTGAATAGCATACTACTTTGTGCCCACGCGCAGCCCAAGCCTGAGAGCTTTGCAGGCCAGGAGGGAGGAGCAGTGGAAGCTGAACCGCCTGGGGAAGAGCTGGGACATGAGGAGGCAGACTCCTCTTTTTTTTTCGGTTGGGTTTCTTATTTTCTTCTTTTTTTTTCTCTTTTTTTTTTTTTCTGGTTCTGAATCCAGGGAAGAATAACCTGGATGAACTCTCCAGCTGTACTGGCTCAGCTGTGCTGGCCATTGTGTGGGGGGTCACAAGCTCATCCCTTTGCACCTGTATGGAAAGGAGTGGCAGCCCCCTTCCACTCCTCTCCTTCCCCCTCTCTTCAGCTCATCTGCTGGTCACCCAGGACCCAGGATGCTGTTAAGAAGAAGGGAGAAATAACAACTATTTATATAGCTGATAGTAGGTGTGTTTATGCAAGGAAGAACTACTCTACTCGCCTATTCCTTCCACGTCCATAGCAATTACGCAGAGGATTCATACTGGGGGGTATACCAGTCTACTTTCATGCTGCTCACAAGTGTGCTACATTACATAACTAAGGTCTCATAATGCCAGTTCAGACAGTGACAGAGTGAATGGAAGACATCTCACCCAGCTTTAGCCATCAAAATACTGATATTATGTCTCACAGAGTTCCTATAATCAACAGAAAGAAAGACACTTCCCAATACATAGTAATTTCCACCTGTCTCAGTGTGGGATGATGGTACTCATCTCCCTCTACCGAATAGGAAGTACCAGAAATCAGTACCTTTCCAAGAATAAGGGGTTTTTTTTGTTTTGCTTTTTATTGGCAAGCACACCAGACTGAGCTATGCTGCTAGAAAATGTCCTCTCTCGTAGCAGCTTCTATCCATCCACTGCTGGGGGTAACCTCCCAGCCCCATTTGCAGAGCAGTTCATGTGAAAGCTCTGTTGACCACCTCCAGGAAAATTAGCCAAGGTAGCTGATCCAGCCTTTTCAATTCCTGGGCTCAGCTAACACCGCTGATCTTGTTGAAGTGACATAGGCCGTATTTGCATGCTCCAATTTGCTAGAAGAAGCCAAGGCACAGCACATGTGCAGAGATAAAGAAATGATCAGCTGGGGATGGGAACCACTTCCAGAGGCACAGCTGGGGCCAGAAAGGTGTGTATTGGGTAACAAGATAGGCTGAAAGACTTCCAGGTTTTTCTTCCGTTGATCAGAAAACAAAAGCTATTGCAAGATTTGAGGACTAAAGCTTGTCTGCTGTTCTGCTTTTCTTGTGCCAAGCAAAATGAAAATGGCAATCGTAGAGATAACCAAGCAGTCAAATTATTGCGACTTAGAGATTTATGCATATGGACACATATCTAGTTTTTAAAGCAAGCCAGGAAGTTCCACTCCTCGGAAAAAAGATTAGGGATATGTCAGGCAGAGCAGACACAGTGGTGGAGACAGCCACTTAAAGGCAAATAAATGAATGAGAAAGGTCCCAGGTAGCAGATAACACACTAAAAAAAAATCATTTAATTGCAAAGGAAGGGATATCAGGGGTCACTGTGTTTCTGCTAGCTGTCAAGAGTCCTGTACGTGGAGCAAAGCACACAGTGCTGAGATAGCTGCATGGTCCTTGCACAGCAGTGGAGTTGGATCCAGCTCTGGAGCGAACCCAGGCGTCTGCTAAACTCCTTGGGGGTGAAGCCACGTTTGCTGAATTCTCCAGCATCAGAATCAGTACAAGAAGTGTCTTTCTGCTCCCATCCATAGCCACCCATCCCCTCTTTCTCCTCTTGCTGCAAGTTATCATCACCTCTGTCATGCCCATTTGGTTGTTATCCCAAGTCCAAACTGCATCAGTAAAAGCCCAAGAGAATCAAGAACTGATCCTTTACCCCAAATACATGACATGATTTTTGGAGTAAAAGGTCCAATTCATGATTACCTTTCTGAACCACACTGTTCCCTTGCTCCCCAGGTGTCAGCAGGCTAGAGGAGATGATATTGTGAAATATTTCTGAAACAAGTGGAGCAGAGATGAAAGGTGGGCAAGTTCACAGAAAATTTTGGATCAGGTTTCTCACTGTAGCTGAAGTGCCGAGATCTGGCCATTATAGATGAAGAAGCAAATCTCCAAGTATTTATTTGGTGTTTTGGCAAGCTAAGATCCCCTTGTCTTAAGAGGAGTGCTGTTTAGCTCCCTTGGCAATACGTGGCATGTCCCCTGCTGCTTCTGCTCTGCAGAAGAGGTGACATGCTCCTGTTGAACCTGTTGACTTCAGAGCATGGCTTTAATGCTGTGACTCAGAGTGGTAGGCTCCCAATGCAGTGATTGCTTCGCTGGCCAAGGGAAAACTCATTACCTGTGGTCACGGGGCAGGCTTGAACCAGCAGGTCCAGCTGGGCCAGGCTTGTTCCTATGGGATGCAGCAGATGCATCTCCAAGATGAGATGAGAATCCAAGCGTACTAGCCCCAGAGGCAGCTTGCAGGTGGCTTCCCTGTCCGGGAGGCCAAGAGAGGGGAGATTTGGACTGTCCTACGCCAGCTGATTGTAGGGTCTGAAAATACTCCCAAGTACACCTAGTCACTCAGTATGGAAGTAAACGCATACAGAGTACTGCCAGTTCCTCAAGTGAAGGTAGGCTACCAAAAGGCACAGATTTGTAGTTTAATTAATCCTTCATGAGCAGTCTAACAGCTGTGGCATTTCACCTGTCAGGGCGCAAGGACCAACATCTCTCTAGATTTTCTTTAGTTTCCTTCCTCCTTGATGGGAGACAATTTTGCTTTACAGTAAGTTGTACAGGTGGAGCTTTTCCATCAGGAGTGGGACTCAGCTTGAAAATTAAGAAAAAAATAATTAAGTACACATATATGGAGATTACACAGAAGCTTTTTCTATTCTCCCATTGTAATTAATGAAGAGTTACAGGTGTTTAGTGACATTTCAGATGCCATAGAGCATCAGACATCTGTCCAGGGCTGGCAGGTATGACACAGGCCATGGAAACCCGTGCTCCAAAAGCAGTCACATGAGACAGCAAGAGCATCTGAGACAGCACCATGTGCCTGTAACTTATGCTTCTGGTCCACGCTTTGTCACTTAATTTTAGAGCTCAAATCTGTGCACCAAATCCAACCCAGCAGTCTGGTGAATCCCACCCGGAATTTCAGTAATCCAGTGCTTGGCATATGTGGTGTCAGGATGATCGCATTTGTCCTCAGAGCAACAATGCAAGTGGGCAGGAGTCATCCCCAGGGAAAGCAGCACACCTGGAACCACTGGCATAGCTGCTGCTGGGAACAGTCTACTGGATTAGACAGACCCTGACAGTTATGCATGGATCTGAGACTCCAAAAGGAAGTTAATTCATTTCCACAATCTACAGTGACTGGTACCATGCTCAAGGGAAAGGCAGGAATTGATAGCCTATAAAAGCCACAATAGGAAATTAAAGAATACTTTTCTAAAGGGTATAGAAAATTTAGGAGAGTAAATCCCATGGACATGAAATACATAATTCTCACAAGAATATATATGCTCACAAATCCCCATTTTTTACATGGTTCTTTTCAGTTTCTTTGACTTTAGAGTGGAGGAAATGTTATGTATCTTTAAAAAATCCTTACACCTCCTGCAGTCCCTTTCCCTGCTCTGTTCTCAGCAGAATTAACCTTTTTTTGTTTTGTTCTGGAGGTGTCCCACAACCTGTGCGACACTGCTAAAGCCCTTCAGAGAAACTTATCAAATCCCCCTGAGTGTGAAGGCAAATTCTAGGAACAACAAAAAGAGAAAAAAATACTGTGAAAAATGGCTGCCCTTGAGGAGTGATAAACTCCAACCTCAGTGGGTGTGTGGGGAGGGTAAGGGATGGCTGAGGATCACATGCAATTGATGGGTAGTTTGGAGCAGTTTTCTGCCATTTTGACACAGCTTTCTTCCTCTTTCTGAGTCTGAAGGCCCAAATATGTCAATATTTCATTATTTTCTTTGTTGTTGTTCAGAGTAATTAATTTAAAGGAAACAAACAATGAAAAAAACCTGATAGTGCTGAAGAACCTTGGAAAGGGCTTTAATAGATGCAACTGCACTGTTATACTGATGTTTTCTGGCTGTTTCTGGTTTTTCCTGAGGTTTTGGTTCTTGCTCTCACATGGGGAATTGTGTGGTGAAGGGCTGTCAAACTGTATGTTTGCACATGGGATGGAGGAATGGTATCTGTAACAGCTAATGGGAACTGGCATCTTTTTGTATTATGGTTATTCGTATTATCAGTATTATTGTACCAGAACATATATATATACACACACACCAGAACAGGATTTGGGCCATAGGAACTCTTTCAATAGAGCCTCTAATTTTGGCACAGGTCTGTCTATTCCAAATTCCTCAGGCTGCTTTTATAAAATAAAACAAAAATGTTTTCTTCATTGCTTTTGAAAAGAAGTGACTCTGGCAAACTGCCACACACTTCACAGGACTCAGGATTTCTCCCTTATCATCTGTGTAGCACTTTGGGTTTTTGCAGACAGAAAGATCCATTGCTATTTTGATGTAAAACTGTGTTATTACATTTGAGTTTCTTCCTCCAGTTGGAAAAAACACAGTGCCACAGCCATCATGAAAATACGACATCAGAGCAATGAGGGTGGCATTTTTCAACTATTTCCCATGTGGTTACCTCAAGCCACTTCACAGGTCTCCAGAATAGCTGTCCTTGCTTATCACTAAGAGCACTGCGGTAATAAGAGATTGAGGATTTGTCCTATGGGAAATGGATGATGAAGCAAGGCTAGAGACTAGGCTTTCTCAAGGCCCATTCTGCTCCTTAGCCTTTGGTTTTCCTCCATTCTTTGTATCACCATATCCACAAACACAAAGAGAAAGACACCCTCTTTGAAATAACCTTTTGGCCACTGATAAGCAATTTTCTCTGTGTTTCCCATCATGGCAACCTAGAGCCTTCCTGAGGTGGTAAGAAATCAACCCATTTTCTCCCACTCACACTGCTGGGGTTTGCTTTGTGAAGAAAGGTTCAACTCAGTATTTTTGGTATAAAGTTTAATATACACAACTAGCCTGAGTTCATAAAGTAAAAAATGCATGGAATGAAACTAGAACCATTTCAAAAACATGAAAAATATACATGCAATTAGAAGTGGATCAAGATGATTTATTTGTGCAGTAGTGTTGAGAGTATATGTTGGAGAATATTGCAGAACAGTTCGTCTTACTGGTAGAGGTGAATCTGAGTCACCAGGCTTAGATCTCAGAGTGAACTTTCCCAGAATTTAGGAGGAAGCCTTTCGATCTCACCGGGGAACATTAACTTCAGTCTGTGAAGTTGTTTTAGGTTTTTTTAAAATAAGTCTACTACCTGGAAATGCCATAGACTCAGGTCCTACACAGGAGTTCCCAGCTGGTCTCAGTGCAGTAATGCTTCTCTTCCATCTTTGTCCTGTTGCACTGGAGAATGATGGAAGAAGATGGAGGAAATGGCTGCTTGTCCCATGGAGAAAGGGCTTGACTCTCCACCTCCTCTCTCCCTGCGTGGTCATTTACCATTAGCACAGAGGACCTGGAAGGTCTTCTCACAATCCTGGTCTTTGTTGGTGTCAGCAATCCTCCAGGCTGGGAAGCAAGAGGGAACTTATCTCTTCTGCAACAGGCAGTCCAGGTATTCACACCCTCTCATCAGACTCCTCCAGCTGAGCCAAACACATCCCTGTCTGCAGATAGAGACTTGGTCATTGGATGTGTTCTCCAACCAACCTGTCTCCTTTGACTGAAGCCATTTCCCATCTCCTATTTTTCTGGGCTGGAGTGTGCAACCTATTAATTCCAAAGACACCTTTGAATGCTGTGAAGCAAGCTGCTCTTCTTGTTTCCACCTTGCACACATTTCATCCATCAGTCACATGTGTAGAGCACCAGATAGATACCATGAGAAATTAGACGTCAGGTAACATTTGTTTTGGTTTAGCATGTGTTTGTTGAAATGTTAAAACCTCAGTCTGTACTTTATTTTAACCTGTTTTGTCATTTGCCTACAACTACCTCTGCCATGTTTTATAGGAAGGTTTGTGCTATGTGGGTTCTGCTGGGCTGATTCGATGGAGAATACCCTAAATCACATGTGAACACACCATTCACAGGCAATGGTTTCTTCTGAGCCTATGCCAATGTGGTGCCAAGAGCAACCCGGTATTTGAAGACAAACGTGCATGTTGTGTCAGGGAGTTGGACTTGATGATCCTTATGGGTCCCTCCCAACTCAAGATATTCTATGATGCTATGATTCTATGACTTACAGAGAGTTGTTGATGAAGGGGGATTTTTATATCCTAGCAAGATTTTGCCATTTAATAGAAAATGTTCCACATCAGGATGAACAAGGAATCTTTCAGAGCAGCAACAAGCAGTACCTTATCTGGAGAATAAGTGTTACCTTGGCATAAGAGTACTGTTACGGGACAAATGCAAACTCTGCCTGATTTGACCAAAGGTATATAAACTAATCCCGTGCATTTCCTGTCATCTCTCTAACTACCTGGTCACTAGGAGTCTACAAAGGCTAAGTTATTCTGCTTGTCACATAAGTGACCAAATGTTCACTGAGAAAGAGTAAAAAAAGCTTTCAAAGCCCAGAAACAGATCCCTCAACATAGGATGGGAGGCCAACATCAAGACCCTGGTGCAAATTAGGCAAAGCAGACTTGAATACAGGTTGCTATATCTTACATGGATGCACACTATTTAAGACAGGTGAAAGTCTCACCCTTTTCCCTCTGACCCAAAATTCCGTCGTTGTAGGACCATGTACATTCCCATGAAAGACTTCAACAATCTGACATTTTCATGTAGAAAGAGATCTGAAGCTGTCCAGTAAGCTCTATTAAAAACCTTTAGATGTCAGTAAATTGCTAGTCAGTGCTCAGGATTTGAATATTTCACTTTCTGGCTGCAAATATTTTTGTTTAAACTGTACTTTTGCAAGGTGGGGAATATGGTTTCGGGAGTCTCATATGTTGTGTTTTCTTCCTCTTTTAAGTGTAGAGTGGTGTTTCAAAGAAAACATCTTTTTGGCTTTTCTACCCATTATAGCCAGAGGGTAGGGAAAAGGGAAAGGGAAAGGGAAAAGGAGAAAAGGGAAAAAAGGGAAAGGGAAAAGGAAAGGGAAAGGGAAGGGAAGGGAAGGGAAGGGAAGGGAAGAGAAGAGAAGAGAAGAGAAGAGAAGAGAAGAGAAGAGAAGAGAAGAGAAGAGAAGAAGAGAAGAGAAGAGAAGAGAAGAGAAGAGAAGAGAAGAGAAGAGAAGAGAAGAGAAGAGAAGAGAAGAGAAGAGAAGAGA
>VUYV01000027.1:4710606-4750328 GCA_008711295.1 Anarhynchus alexandrinus
AAGAAAAGAAAAGAAAAGAAAAGAAAAGAAAAGAAAAGAAAAGAAAAGAAAAGAAAAGAAAAGAAAAGAAAAGAAAAGAAAAGAAAAGAAAAGAAAAGAAAAGAAAGCTCCTGACCATGTAAGCATGGTGATCATTATATGATGATCAAAACGATGACATCATTGTCATAACTGTCACTATTATTGGAAAATCACAGGCTACTTTGAAGAAGACTGTTAGCACCATTACCTATGCTTATAGGGCAGAGAAGCTGAGGCAAAGGAGGAAGCTGTGACTTGTCCCAGGCTGCCCAACACTAAGAGCTGACAGTAGTGTCCATGTCTTGTAAGGCTTGCGTTAACAATTGCCTTGCCCCAACAAGAAGTGGATTTGACCATTTGGTGCCAAGGACTCCACACCTACACTTCTCTGTGTTTGAGGAGAGCTCTGGAGTAGCTCCAGTCCATGCCTGAGGACTGAACTCTCCTTGGCTGCCGGAGCGCATGAAGTGCATTCCTGACCCACAACTTGCCAAGCCATGCCCAGCATTTACGTGGAGAGCGGCTCATCGCCAGGACTATATTAGGGTTGCTATGATATATGAATGCTGAGGCAGCATTTTGCACTGTCTCCGGTGTGGTATTTGCTTTTTTTTTTTTGCTTTTATTGCATTTCTGTTGCTTTTTGCTTCTTGTGTTTCTTGAAAGCCCTGACCATGGGCTGTGGCAACTGCCACAATAATTTGTAATTTGGAGGCAGAGGGACCTCTTGGGAAACCACAACCTGTGTCATGGATGCTGGGGAATGTCTTCCAGGTCACCAGGCTCAGCAATACTCCTGTGCTGTGGCAAGGGGAGGACAGGAGTTTTCCTCACAAAACCCAAAGGAGACTGGTCCAGCTGTGAGAAACAGCTGTTTCTGTTGGATGCTGGTGAATATTGTATAGGAAAGGATTGTTGAGTCTGGGCTGTGCATTTTTCACTGTTTTTTCAATAACTGCACTATCTGAATTTGCAACCTCAGCTACCTAAGCAGAAATGAAAAATGCCCAAGTCTGCCTACCCCGTAAATAAATAACCAATTAAAGTAAACCCAACAGTGATGTACACAACAAAGACCAATCGTCGGAGGTTTCTCTGTAAAAGTTACATGCTGCCATAACTTCAGGCTAAACAAGTCTGAACCAAGAAGTGTTTTGTCCCAAGTCTGTATATTTTATGGGAAGCTGATGCTTATTTTCCATGGGAAACTAATTTTTCCAAAGGATAGTTTCAGCTTGGCAGCTCAGCACAGTGCTGCTGTGACAAGCTGCTCTTTTAGCAGCGCTGACAGATTTTTTTGAGAAATATTTATTTTTTCAGCTAAGTCATGAGGCCGGTGACAGGTACATAGTGGAATGCAACATAATGCAGGGAAGCACACAAGAAAACATGGAAGTTGGAGCACAGCCTTTTTCACTGACATAGCCAGATAGGACATAGGTTGAAGCCACATTTTTGTAGCTCTCGGTAAAAAGGCATTAATTATGGGCTAGTCCAAGTTTGCTGACCATACTAAAGGACCCGAATGGAAAATTTTGTGTCAGGTAGACTCAAAAGTTATTTTGGGGTTTTCCTGCCAATATGTAAGATTTAAATCATTTTGCTTGATCCAGACCCACATTTGTTAGGCTAAAAAATATAAATCAAAAGAAAAATGCCTTCCAGCTCCAATCCTGACCTTGGTGAGAAAGAAATGTTTCTGTTTAGCTCTTGACCAGATTGACACTTCTTAAGTCTTAGTGCATCTTTAAACAAAGCATTAAGTAGAAAACAATCCAAAAGGCACAAAGGCACAGTTCCCCCCAAATTAAACGTTTCCTGGAACTCGTGACTTTCAAAGTGTCCTTCTTTCAAATAAGAAATTAGACATCTGAGCTTGGATAGTTACTTAAGGCATTGACTAATAAAATGGATTTCTCAGATGAATCAGTCCATGAATATCTCATACTGCGTAGTCTGGTGTTTTGATTCCTGCTCTTTCAGTCTCCCCATGTATTGTGAGGCCTCAGCCAGTGTCAGCTGCAGTGATGCTCTCTGGGAAATGATGTCTAGAAATAATCTTGCGACTGCACATCCCAGAGGACTTTTTTGCAGACACCTTCCAAGCAAATGGCTATCAGTCACTGAAAGCTGCCCAGGATAAACAGAAAAGGGGCACAAAGTGTGCCCAATCACAAAGATCAGCTTTGGAATATCAGCTCATCCCAAATCCCTTCCCATAAGCTCTCAGTGACCTGAATCATTATTCTCCTCCAAAATTCTTCCTCATGGATGGAAACTGGCATATACTTTTCCTTCTTGCTTTTGTTACTGAATACAGCCAATTCACCCACAAAACTCTCCATGGGCATCATAAACTAATTGCATCCAATGGTATACTTTCCTCATGCACTGAGAATTATTTCAGCACTGAAAAGAGTTTAGCCATAACCACAAGTCCTCAGGGAACAGAACTCAAAAGATACACAACGGTCACGAATCTCTAGAAATGGAGCTGAATTTTGAATCACTGGATTGTAAGCAGACAGTTTGTTTAAAGAAAAAGGGAAACTTTTAAAAACTTTTCATTTTAATGTCTTTTCTAATTAGAAATTTCCTTAAATTTCTAGAAGTTATACAAAAGCAGTTACTTGCCAAAATAGGCAAACACCTAAACTTAGGACTGTATAGTCTATGAGAGCTGACAATTTTAACAGATAAAGCAGTGATCATGTGAAGTGGTAGCTGGTAAATCGGTTCATACCACACTGTATTGACTTCACACCACTGTTATTTGGAAGGTCAGTCATGCACATTGGAAAAGTAATAAAGTCAATGGTTGAACATGATGCAAGGTTTACATGACACATTGATTATGAACAGGCAATTCTCTTGGTTGTTCTGTCAATGAGGTACCTGAAAGCAATTGAGTTCACTGACAGATGAATACAGTCCTCACCACTCAAGAAGCCTAATGTGCCCAGTATTATCAAACTCTCTGTTGGTACAAGCGCAGAAATGGTGGCAAGAAGGCTCCCCTGCCTTTCTATCCAAACCATCTTGCAGATAGGACACTTTGCTCTGACCCATGGCTGTCCCCATACTAGTAGTTTAAATGAAACACAATCACCCATCCCATAAAGCTGATGAAATGGTGCTTTGCAAACTTTCACCCTATGCCAACTAAAACTCTCCCGGGCGATGCCCCAGCAAGGCTGGGGAGATGGAGCACTCCAGGAGCTGTTCCCGGCAGGCAGCTGGTCCCAGGGCCAGGGATGTTCCCAGGGTCATTTCCTTTACTGGTATAGGCAGAGCTTCATCATACAAATTTCCAAACGGTGTGGAAATGTCATGCTGGGGCTTGCAGGATCCTGGAACTGTAAAATGATACATTTTCTGCAGAATGACTTCCACTTATTCTCCAAGCTCATCAGATTGTACCAGGGAACACAGCAGGTTGTCCCAAGTTAACAAAACATAGTATTACAGTTGCAGCGAACCCTTGAGAGCCCTGAAGTGCACAGCACTCTGCAAACACGTTACCAAAAGAATGTCCCCACCGCCAAAAAATGCATAATATAAGCAGGACAAGAACCAACAGGGGTATAGATGGACAGGAAACAATGAGATGATCTTGGAAGGCACCGCAGGAAACTGCTCAGCTGTAAGCACTGCCACATTTTTTTGTAGGCATGACTGGATGTTTTTGAAAGCATAGAGAGACATTTTCACATCTGGACATGAGTATCAGGATGCTGCAGATCAGTCTTCACACATTTTTCTGAGTAAAACAAAGTCCTCTGAGATGCATACAGGGAAGATCTGCTAATGCAAAACCCAGCTCTGCTCCAAACAGCAACTATCAGGACACTTCTGGGACTCCATGTTCATAGTCTTTCCCTACATTTTGTAGTAAGTGCTTTACGTTTACGCATTTTTTCCCTCTCCTGGCAGCCCTGCCAACTCCCCGCTGGATTCTTTCCCTCTTTTGCCTCATCACCACCAGTGAAGGAGGCCAAACACTCTTCATTATGTGCAACCTCATGATGTCCAGATTCGGTTCTTGCTGACATTTTTGCAGCTCCATTACTTCACATGGGCTTAGACAAGTCCAGTGAAATGCAACTGCCTCTGAGGATGTAATCATGACTCACAGTATTTGAAAGGACAGCAGGACTCAGAGCCACAGCTCTCAGAAACGTGTAATGAGATCAGTTTTTTAAGTATAACCCTAATTGTCACATTTGAAGAGTAAGGCAAACCCTTCAGTTTCAAGAAGTTATATCTTCTAAACCAGCTTCATAATATTTGGTGCCCAACTCTGAGCTTTTCATAGTTTAATAGAAACTTGTGAACATTTAAAGTTGTAAATTTTGCTGGTATGTCTGTCCCAGGAACCATCTCAGAGATTCCCAATTGAGACAAATCCCTCTGACTTAACTCCTTTGTAGTTAGTCTCCCGCAGCTTATTTTATGATCCATGGAGAAAAACAGGAGCTTCTACAGTTCAGGTCATTTAACTTCATCTGGTGCTTTGCAGAAAAATGAATCTTGCCCTAGAAAAGCCTTCTTCATTCCATAAGCAGAGCCAAGGGCAACTCACCATGTAGTCTACACCTAAAGTTAGATGAAATTAAGCTTATTCAAGAAGTAGTACGACTTATTTTTGCGATTAAATTTCAGGTCTATTCCTTTAAAGAGCATCTTATTTTTGCTGACTAAAGATGTGACTATACTAGTAGACAACCTTGTAAGCACAGACAAAAAGCTTGCCATCTGACAGTGTCAGCTGGGCTCCTGCACTGTGCTATCGCACATTTTGCCATAGTTTTCAAGACTTGGAATTCCATTTGCCTCAATCTGAGAAAAGGCCCAGGCCCAGACCTCCTCCATATGAAGAAGTCTTCTTTACCTGGGAACGTACCAGAGTGCAACAGCATTTTAGATTAGCTGTCTGGTCAATCCTCCAGAAAATGAGTCTGCATCTAATGGTTTCTCCAGGATTTTGGTAGCTGTTTAGGTGCAAAGAGTTTCAGTCTTCCCATTTCATGGGCAGTAGTTACAGCTGTGAGGCACTGCTGAAATTATTATTAACCTTGATCATATGTGGACTCACCACTGCCTTCCACGGGGCCCTGGTTCTTGTATGAAAAAGCCAATAAACATTGCAGACAGAGAACATCCCAGAGCCTCGAGTCAACCAGGACCACTTCCTTTGCAGCAAGAATAGATCACTCTGCTAATTGCAAGTTTTGAATGAGATACTGTCTAGCAGATATTTCTTCTGTTACAGAGCAATTACACCCTCACCGTCTAGCTCCTCCTCCCAGGGTTTACAGCACAGCTGGTCTCCATCACTGAGAGGCAAAGAGGGGTTTGGTATCTTGTATCCCTTCTCCCTTTCTGCAGTTGTGCTCTTCACCTCAAAATTTTCCATCCTTTCTCCCATTCCTTTCTCCTTCTTCTGCCCAAAGCCAAGAGTTTGTGATGTTGCTTATCCTGGTTAAACCAGGAATAATCTCATACACAGCTTTCCAATAGATTTGTACTGGTTTTCTCCACTTTCATTTGAATCCCTGATGAATTCAGCAATCTGCCTCTCAGGATCTAAGACAGAGCTCTGGGCATGCAGGAGCTGTGAAGGCAGGTAAAACCTGCCAAAGAAACATGGTTAGTGCTCTTTATAGAAGGGGTTATCTCTTCCTACGTGCTCATAGTTTCCTCCTCCTTCAGGGGACAACATGGATCAAACACTATAGCTCGATTTACTATTGAACCATGAGGCAAAAGAGAAGCAACGAAGGTCATCACAGTGAGCAATGACACAATGGAAGGTCTGAAGATCTGCCTTTGAGGTATCTCTTGAAACTTTCTTACACTTCTCCCAAATAGCCATCGATGAGTTCAGTGAGGGCACCTGGGGAAAACGAATGAAAACCAGATGAACTGCAACAAACAGGGGCCATCAGTGCATAAGCCAGATGAGAGGGAATTACTCTTCCCCTGAGCATGCTGGATTGCTGGCTTCTTCTGTGGCTGACCTCGTGCTAGGCACTTGCACAGCGGGGAAGCGGTGCACCGTCGTGGCAGCTATGGCATCTTGCTTCAGCCACGGTGATAGGCAGCACTGTTCTTGCCCCGAATTACAGGGCAAGTAAAATTTTTCACTGAAATATAATATAGGAACACAACCACCTCCTGCTGAAATACTCATTGATTTAAAGATCATTTCTTCTTTACTTGAGGTTAGAAATAATGTTGGTCTGAACAATTTGATAAATAGACAACTTTTAAATAGATTCATAATAGCAGTTTCATAATAAAAGTGCATGTGATCAGAAGACATTGAAAGCTCTCCACCCTTAGATATGTTGTATACTGAATTTTACACATAAGAGTGCATTTTGTTATTAACTTTTTTCCAAGTCTCCATCCTACTTTTATTCTAAAATAATTTTTCTAAGTGACATCTTTAATGTGTAATAACACATATTGACTTTCTTCTGAATCTAAGCCAGGATGCAGGATGCTGTCATCTGGTTTCCCCCCAAAACCCTCTTAAAGCCCAATAAATCTGTGACTATTTCCTCTCTGAAGCCTCGGAGGATATAGAATTACTTCACAACTCCTCAAGTCCGGAGCCCTCAGCGTGGCTGATGGAGAGCCAAGATCAGAATGGAGTTGCTGAAATTGGGAAGTGAAACAAAAATAGTCCCCTGGAAAGGAGCAAAGCACAATGGCAAAAGCAAGTCCCATTTGGAATTACAGTGTGATGGTTATCAGACATCACGGTGAAGTCTGTGTTTGCCTCTACAAACTGTTAAAACAGTAGCAACTGTCATGTGGTTCCAGTCATAGCCCATCATTAACAATAACTCTATAACAGCACTCGATGCAGTCACAGGCCAATGCAATTTAGTTTTGTCGTTGTACAGTCAGCAGTTCCTTACTTGTCCTTTAAAGGGATAAATTATGTTTCAGCTTTAATTTTATATAGTGTCATTTAAAAAAAAAAAAAGCCACTTAATTTCCCCACATTGCTATTTTACTGTATGATCCATGTCACGTTAAATTCTGTCTTTGGCATAAGTTTTATCGAGCATTACATTACTGCTGGCTTTGAAGTACAATTTCATATGCACTTATAGGCTCAGGCTAAGGAAAGCAACAAACTGCCCACATTTGTGTGGCTCTGTCACTGCAATGCGCAGTGCAGTGTGAAGAGTTTCTGTTTCCAACACTGCAAGAACAGTTTTTTTTCTGCTTTCCCCCGCACCTTTCTAACAAGGGAGAAATAAAAAACCAGTGTGTTTGGCCACTCTTTCGTTTGTATTCGCATGAGGATCAAAGTAACTTTGCACAGATCCAATGTCTGTGCAAAACCACCTGCTCCAGTTCTCCCGTGCAGGGAATTTCCAATACTTTCAGGTTCTTCTGTGCATAGTAAAAGAGCTGTAGTGCAGGCTAAGTGTGAGGCAGAAGTGCCCATATATGTGCCCTAATGGTCCAGGTTTTTTACAGTGTATTGCCCTGTGTCTATTTGCAGACAGGCTATTAATGGGACAGAAGGTTTTTGTGGTATGCTAAACAGGTTGATACTTCTGACTCATGTCAAAAAGAAATTAAGGTGGTCTTTCTTCATCAAGATTGTAAAATGCGATAGAGGTGGGGAGGGATATCTTTGGTGTTGCAGGAATGCAGGTAATGGCTCCAACAATACCAGATTCTACCCCAGAACTCCATCATCCCTGAACGTCCTGATCTGCTACCCAGATCTATGGTTACATCTGTGGGTATGTCACATTAGGGTCTCTTCAGATGTTTCAAGGCCTTGCTGCATACCCAGACCGTGCTGCACGGATACCCTGCATCCCATAGTCCTGCTCACCAAGTTTGGTTCCGCAGCCCTTCCTCTAAACAGAATGAAGGAAAACTGCTCATTTTGCGAGTGTCCTTATCAAAATTACTTTCTTTAATGTCCTTGTAGATTCAAAGCAGGATTTTTAAGCGCACCACTGTAGTTTAATCATCCCTCTCCTTTCTGTTGTGTGCTCCTAGCTTTACAGAAGCTAAACCATTAAAATATGTGTTTCTCTCATGGCATGGACACTTGGCTCTAAGTATTACTTAAAGGACATGGGTAAACACAGGAAAAGATGTCCCAGCAGGAGGGAAGTGATTGTGAGGACGGTATGTTCTGACAGCAATTCAAAATTACCAGTCAGTTACAGAGTAGGAAGCTGCAGATAACGAGTTGTTTTATTTAAATAGCCAGCATGTCTCAGCCCAGAGAACAACAGAGTCTGCTGCGACAGCCAGTGCTGTACGCATGCAGGGAACTTCATTTGGTCAAATCAATAAAGGCAAGAAAAAGGCAGATAACACCTCTGAGGGATGCACCAGGCTGAGAGATTGACCTTGATTCTCCTTTTGCCCATTGCAGAGAAAGTCACTTAAGGTGAGCGGCGGTACTCCATGGCAAAGCTGGAAAGCAGCAAGGCATGTCTGGGCTTTTCCAGCCTCAGGGTGGTTTTTATTTTTCATTTAAACACCTGTGAGGTTCTCAGGCCAAGATCCATAGCCATGCTGGGTTGGGAGGGGGACATGGCACAGTAATTGCAATGGGCAGTGTAGCACCCAAACCCTAATGGGGACCCAGCCCTTGGCTGTGCAGGGGTACAAAACAGGTCTCAGCAGTGGATGGATGAGAAGAGGCGTTCCTAGGGAAGAGGGGAGCTATTTTGCTTTAAATAGACCCTTTTCTTGCTGTGTTCTCATTTCTCTGTTGATCCCACCTTTCCCTGGCCCCCACCTCCATGTCCAACCTCCAGTCTCACATCTCTCTGCACACCCTGTGGGCAGCTCACAACTTCTACCTACACTCTTCTCTGCCTTCTTGAACCAACTCCCAGCATCACTGGCTCTGCCCAAACCACAGGTGAGTCTTCCTTGTAGTGCACCTTAGCAGGGGCTTTGATTCCTGGCACCCTTTTGGCATCAGCACACCTCACCACAGATGTGTTTCATGGACTCTAGGTCTCCTCTATGAGGAATGAGCATTGGGAAGAGGATCACTTTATCCATTGACTACTCTTTAAAGGGAGGTTAGGTTATTATGTGACATGGCAACCTCTATGAGACCTTGGAAAAAGCAGACACACTGGTGGACACACAAGTACTTCTTCAGGTCTTTGGCAGACTGAGCAGCACACTGCAAACTAAGCAAGGGCTGGGAGCAATTCTTTCTTCCTCCATCCAGTTTAGCTTAATTATACTTAACAGGGAAACAATTTGGGAGAAAAGGGTGGTTAGTAGCTATGGCCATTAGCCAGTGAGGCAGTAAGTTCACAAGCCCCCGTGCAATAGATAAAATCACCTGTGAAACCAAGAGGATAAACTGGAGAAGGGTTGTAGAGAAAAGTGAAGTATGTCAAAGGGTCTCCACCTCTGTGATTTTCCATATCCAGTGGAGTAGTTAATGTAGTTTACATAGATGAGCTCCCATATTGATTACGTTTGCTCATAGCAGTAGCACAACCATGCCCGTTGTCTAGGAAGATGTTATACAGACAGGGAGAGTGTGGCAAATCGTTTCCAATCATTGAGTTGACCTCACACTGAAAAAAGGCTACTTGAGGAAAGCAATAAACCATTCTCCATGTCTCCCCGGGGACAAGAAGAGGAGGGCTGACCCCGCAAGAAGAAAGGTTTCAGTTAGGCATTAGGAAAAAGGCCAGTGGCTGAGTTTGGACAAATCATGCAGTGCCCATCACAGGAGGTTTTTAAAAAGAGACTAGACAAATGCCTGTAACAAGTTGACCTGGTCTAACTGATCTTGGGGCAAGGAAAGGATGAAATGCCTTCTAAAGGCTCTTCCAGCTTTATTTTCCATTTTTCCACCAAAGATATATTTTCAGACAATCGTGATGTCTTTGTTTCCTATTTTTCCTTGAGAAGCAGTTGGGAATCTGTTTGTTCACTCAGCAGAAAGTCTGCCATTCCTCTTTTTCCTTGAAAAGCAGTGGGGAAGCTGTCTGTCCACTCAGCAGAAAGCCTGCCATTCAAACCTCTTGAATGCATGAGCTTGGCTGCCATCCATTCTGACTAAGACTCTCAAAGAGGAGCTGGATAAGTTGAAGTTCAATGAGATTACCAGTCAGTAATGGCGTTCTTGGATGTGGGGAGCATGGTCCTCCACTTGGGGAATGAGAAACCTTCATGTATTTCACATATACCACCAAAAAAGCCACCCGAGAGGAACAACTGTGATGTTTATGATTGGGTGATACTTATGATCAAGGATGATTGGGGTGGTTCTCAGAGCAGCAAAGCCGAGATGAAAGATTTCATATCATATTACCAACCACCCAACCCAAGCACACCAATGAAATTAACAGAAACCCTTTGGAAACACATAGAATTCAATTATTTTGGCTAAATTACCACATCCATGGCAAATTACAGGCTGTCTATTGGAAAATATCTCCTCTCAGTCCTGCCATTTTTTGTTCTTCATTTCTGTTTATGTTCCCAGCATTTTCCCCTGCTGGCAAAGGCCCAGTGTTTTTTGGGAATGACTAAAGATAGGTTTTTGCTCCACAGAACACTATTTAGTGGTTGGACAAGGTTGCAATTAGACAGCGTGGTCTTCGATTCCTCTGCAGACCAGTGATATCAAGCATGTGGTGTGACCTAAAATACTATATCCAGATCTGAGCCTTGCCAGACCAAAGTGGTGCAGAAAATCTGACTGGTGTTTAGAGGGGAGTGATAAGGGCTATGTAGTCGCAGGCTATCAAAAGCTGCTTCTTATCTGGAGTGTCTTCAAGGGGTTTGGAGAGAGATGGAAGGATTCACTAACTTTAAAGTTCTAATGGTTGGGAGAGTCCATTTCTGCCCATTGATGCACAAGAGGCCCCAGGGAGAGAAGACTGCAAGTGCCCAAACCTAAGTGAGGATCGTACTTTGCCGAGAGCAGGCAGGCACTGCCCAGAGGCACCAGCTTGGCCTCAAAAGCTGTACACTTGTGCTAGCCCAGCAGCCAGCAACCCTCCTCATGCAGAAATCTGGGGGGTTCAAAACACTCCAACCTTTCCAAATAGTGTAGAGAGGCTAGAGATGGAGCCAGGATTTCTCCCTGAAATTTTAAGCAGAGATTTAACTATCTGCTCCTTTTCTTATTTCTCTTGCGCATTTGAGATTTGATTTTCGTGCTTCAATCTGCAACCATGTGCCGGAGGTCTCGATGGGCAGAGGGGAGCTCACTTAAAACCTGTGCTTGGCATGATACACATCCTGCAGCAAATGCTTCACAGCCTGGAGAAGTGAGCTAGGAGCTCATGTTCACGGTTAGAAATCATCAGCCTTCTTGGGTAAAATAAGGACATCTCAGAGTAAATGCTGTACCTTTAACTGCATGTCTCTGGTGGCTGTGCTGTGAGTTGTCTTGTGACTTGTGGGGAGGGGGCAAACACACCTCTCCCAGTACTGTACTGTCTAATCATTTCCCAGCAGTTAATGTGTTTATCATCACATCGGCCCTCTGAGAGGTGAGATTAGAGGTGAGAAACTGAAGCACAAAGTCTCGGGTCATGTTTTGGGAAAGGTTATGACAGGCATCTTATTAGCATTTTAAAAATCTAGTCCCACAAAAATGATCTAAGACCATGGCAGAGCAGTCATTTTCTCTCCCAAATCCCTCTCTAAAAGCACAGCACTACTCCTGCCTTTAAAAGGCTTTTAAATAATTTTAATTTAGCCCCTTTGAGGCTCTAAAGTGGAATTACAGTCCTAGACTTACAAATTATTTTTTTTTGTGACAGCTACAAAATCATATAAATATTTCTGAACCCAGTGACACCTATAATCAAATTAAATAGAGATTTCTAGTACTGTAGCTAAAGTTTCCTTAGCACACATGTCACTATGGTATCTGTCTCTCACTGCATATGGAAAGGTCTGGGGAGGGAAAAAGAGAAGACAGTGAAAATCAGACAAATTAAATGAGAGCCACAGAATTATTTTGGTAGTATTTAAACTCAATTTATTACATAATGAGAGACTGCTCCTTTTATTTCTTTTTTCCGCACACGTAACTGGGTTTTCTAACATCCTAACATGGGTTCCTATAAATCATCATAGCTGTCTTTCACAATACTGCCCAGTGTAAAAGTAGCAAAAAAAAAGAATTGAACAAAGTTATTAAGAGAGATAAACTTTTGAATCCATAATCTCTGCAGGCTATATCATTTCTTGATGGCCACAGGTTTATCTGGAGGCGTACAGAAGGGATGAAAGAACCCCATAGAAAAGTTTCAGTTCAATCAGTTCAGCTTTCAAAGCCAGATGAAATCTGAAAAAGTTTCATTTACCCCAGGGAATTTGTGAAGAGAGAGATTCTCACCAAAGACGGCGATTTTATATTAACCTTCAGGTCAGGCCAATGCTGCATTATTAGCATTATTTAATTAACAAAATTCATGCTTTGAAACTTTAAATATTTGCAAATTCACCCCCTATAATGACTTTCATTCATTATTATTTATCTAGGGCCGGAGTCAACCTGTAGCAGCTCTCATTTCCCGCAGCGGGAACAGCTGGGGGAGACAATCCAGTCACTCTCTTTAGGTGTTTCAATGGGAGCAGAGCTCCTCCAGAAATCTGGCTCCAATTATGAGCGCTACGTGCTTTGAAAATCTGACCCTCGCCTTCAGTGTCGGCTAGACATTTTACAAACAAGTCTGATGATAATAGCATAGTCATACAGGCAGAGCGCTCGCAGCGTAGACACAGCACAGGCTTGGGGCTTTGCCAAGGCGGCTCTTCTCGTGTAGGATCACACCTCTTCCTACCACCAGCCAGTGCCTCTTAATGGGGCTCTGCAGCGCGGCCGCAGCCCGAGGGAGCAGCCGACCAAGGAATCCCAGCTGACCGGCAGATCTCCGTAAATTTGCCACCAAAAATACTTTGCTGTGAAAAGCCGAGGATTGCGTTGGGAGAAAACCCAGCATTCACGTTCGCTGCTAATTTTTTAAAAAAATCAAAACATTTTATTTAACTTTCTTAAAGAAATGCTGATTATTTTTTTCCAGAATTCTTCTCCCACCTGATTTTTTTTTTAATTTCATATTTAAAAACCCCAGCAACACTCAAAATATGTCATTTAACTTGAAGGATTTTTGTTTCATGGTTGCCAAGGACTGCTCCACCTTCGTCATCAGCCCTCTGGATGGCCTCTAGGAAAACACTTTACCTCTTTTCAGCTCTGTTCTGTTGCTGTGTAAAAGGGAAAGTGATGCTGACGTGCTTTGTAAGTGTTTGGAGATTAAAATGCTCACACTCCTGACAGATAGAGAGAGTCTATGGGTATGTACCCAGGAGCTAATAAAGCTTTCAGTAGCGCACCCTCCCACCCTGTACCTACAACGTTTATGAAAATGTCCACTAATGTTTTTTAAAACACTGTTCCTCATATCTATCCATCTACCTGCCAAGTCTTCATGACCGTGAGAAAGTAATTGAAATGAGTATGACTGGCACCTGTAGGTACAGCAGCATCAAGGAATTAATCTGAATAATGACATCTCCTAAATACTGTTCTGGGCATCAGGCTCAAAAATCATCTTTTTGCTGTCCCTTCTTTCTGGCTCTTCCTCATGTACTGGGACCCCACGGCAAATCTGGAGATGAGTCTCATCCTCCTTCATGGTGTGAGTGTGGCCAGGTTTTAGGGAGAACCAGAGAATGGGAGCAGAAGGCTTGGCTTGTCACTGTGCCACAAGACAGAGACAAAAGCAATGTCAGGAAGGGGGTCATGAGTTTTGCATGGACTCTGTCTGAGAAACGAGCATTAATGTGGTGGCAAATGCAGCTGATACCTGGGTACACGCCACTTTCTCTGGGAAAGCCATGATTCTCCTGTGGGTTTTAATAAAGGACTTTTAGACTTGTCACACCTGAGATGGGACTGCACTTGATCCTGCCAGTGCCAGAGCTCACAGGGAAACCTGTGTGGATACACACCTATGTGCACCCAGTCCCACCTCAGGATGCCAATGTGGGCACAGGATCTGGTCGTTCTTGGTGTGTGGGCTGCCCCTGCATCCGTCCTTGCCATCCTGCCTCTGGGGTCCCTGAACCCTGTCTCTAAGAGCCAGCGGTGCCAGGCATTTCGGTGGAAAGTACAAGAAACCCTCTAGTGGACAATTAGAGGGAGCGGGTTTAGGCTCCAAAGCATCAATATTTTAATTGCTTATTAGGTTTAATGCCAGTCTGATCTTGCAAAGACTGTTCTTCTCTAGGGGACACCTAACTCCTTTTTTTGTGTGTTTTTCTCCTGGTTTTGGACACACCTCAAGCCAATGCCCTGAGCTGGGCACAGATGCTTGTCTCACCAGAGTTAGAGGCTGTGCCATGGGTAGCGAGGGCCAAGAGACTTCCCAGTGGCCAAAGTCCAGGTGGCAATGCCATACGTGGGCAGGCCTTGGCTGCTCTATTCTAACTACAGACTGAGTGGTGGATTTTAGAGGTAGTCAGGCATGTAATTATATAAGTACCAAAGATTTCCCTTTTTTTATCCCTGCAAATCCAAATACCTTGGAGGCTTTCCTGAAAATCTTTTGGTAGTTTAAGCACCTTCATAGCTCACTAGGTATTAGGTAAGAGTCTTGCCAGGGTCCCAGGGTGAAGCACTATCTCTCTGAGGACAATGGTAAGGGCTGGATAGGACAGGGATTTCCTCACATGACGTTTCTAGCGTTGCAAAGTCTAGCTTTTTCTGGTTCTTGGTATTCCTGAAGATATTTTTTTTTTTGTCTGAGCAGGATATCCTTTATTGCGAGATACATTTATCTTAGCTACTCCTTCCTCAGACTAAAATTCTCCTAGAAAAGCTGTGGCTATCAAGATGCCTTCACACTGAGAGCAAACACAAAGCCTGCTTGGCTCTGCCCTTCTCAAGCATGTCCCCCGAGAGCTGGCAATGAACATCACTGCAGCTTAGCCCTCTTACCCTGCAGCAGGGATGCTACAAACAGCCACTGATTTGGACACTGCAGGGACTGAGGCACGCACAAAGATGTCCAGGTCAGTGTTAGCTTGGGCTACCTTGGCCTCTTAGATGGTTGCAGACCCTCCTCATGTTAGGTACCCTATTGCAGCACCAAAAGAACGAGCTGAAAGTTTCTTTGGCTCTACTTGTGCACGACATACAATACACAGTCCTTGAAGCGTAGACACAACTGGAAGCAGCCAGATAGATGGTGCACTGGTAGAACCTTGACAAAGCCCAAAGGTGTTTGTAACAGTGTGCTGGGGATGCTGCTGGAGGCAGGAGAGGTTGAAGCAGAAGATACTGTATGTAAATTGGAGACATACGGATTTGATGCATGGACTGTTCAGTAGATGAGAAATTGGTTGGATGGTTGCATCCAGAGGGTGGTGGGCAATGGGTCAATGTGCAGATGGATATCGGTGACAAGTGGTGTCCCTTGGGGGTCTGTATTGGGACCAGTACTGTTTAATATCTTCATCAATGACATAGACAGTGGGATCAAGCGCACCCTCAGCAAGTTTGCAGATGACACCAAGCTGAGTGGTAGGGTTGACACACCGGAGAGACAGGATGCCATGCAGAGGGACCTGGACAGGCTTGAGAAGGGGTCCTATGTGAACCTTATGAGGTTCAACAAGGCCAAGTGCAAGGTCCTGCACCTGGGTCGGGGCAACTTCTGGTATCAATACAGACTGGGGAATGATGGGCTTGAGAGCAGCCCTAAGGAGAAGGACTTGGGAGTACTGGTGGATGAAAAGCTGGACATGAGCCAGCAGTGTGCACTCACAGCCCAGAAAGCCAACTGTATCCTGGGCTGCATCAAACCAAGCATGGCCAGCAGGTCAAAGGAGGTGATCTTATCCCTCTACTCCACTTTGGTGAGACCCCACCTGAAGTACTGTGTCCAGCTCTGGAGCCCTCAGCACAGGAAAGACACGGACCTGTTGGAACAGGTCCAGAGGAGGGCCACAAAGATGATCAGCTATGAGGACAGGCTGAGAGAGTTGGGGTTGTTCAGCCTGGAGAAGAGAAGGCTCTGGGGAGACCTTATAGTGGCCTTCCAGTACTTAAAGGGGGCCTACAGAAAAGGTGGAGAGGGACTCTTTGTCAGGGAGTGTAGCAATAGGACGAGGCGTAATGATTTTAAACTGAAAGAGGGTCAATTTCAATTAGATATTAGAAAGAAATTCTTTACCCTGAGGGCGGTGAGGCACTGGTATGGGTTGCCCAGGGAAGTTGTGGAGGCCCCATCCCTAGAAGTGTTCAAAGCCAGGTTGAATGGGTCTTTGAGCAACCTGGTCTAGTGGAAAGTATCCCTGCCCATGGCAGGGGAGTTGAAACTAGACGATCTTTAAGGTCTTTCCCAACTCTAACCTTTCTATGATTCCATGATATTCTTCTCTCTGTTCTGTACCCACTCGAGTGCTGGTCATGGGTGCTAGACCAGCTCAACGAAGTGTCCTTGGCTTGAGCAAAAGTGCAAGCGCTCCCCAGGGCAATGGAACAATTGTGCATGAGGACAATTCCTGAGGAGCCAAACCTTATCCTCTTGCCCATTAAAACCAGATCCCCAAAACACAGCCAGGAACACTTCCTTTGGATGGTCATCCTTTGTCCCATGCCCTTGCTGCCCATTCTTTGTACATGAGCTGAACTCTTTCTCAGGAGTTGGGACACCCACAGTCCTTTGACTTAGAGAGTGCAGACGCCCATCTTCCCATCTCAGGGGGCAGTGCCTGCTTCTCCCAAGCCATGTGGTGGGACAAGGGCCTGTTTCACCTCCTCTGAATACAACTGCTCCAGTGTGGGCAAAGCATTTAAACTCCATTACGCTAGTGAGTCAGACACAGTATGGGAACACACCTCTGCGCTGTGATGGCTGGCGCTCCTCTAGAGGAAGCAAAGCATGTTTTTTCCTGTTAGAGTTAGTTCCTGAATTTTATCCTATTCCTATTTTAAGCAAATACATACACTAGTTCAAGTAGGTGCAGCAGTCTGTGCACCAGAGCAGACTTCAACAGGGGTCTCTTAGTTTCCCAACAGTATTAAGGTGGCGAGTGAGCTGCCATGGCTCAGTGAGCACCTTAGAAAGGATGCTTGTCAAGTATAAAATAATGTTAACAAATTAAAGCAATTAAATTTAGGATGTGGCATGTCAGAAGTCAAAGAAAAATGCAGTTGCTGGCATTGCATTGGGGTGCTTTTGTCACATAATGTCAAGGGGAATCCCAATAAACAGAGGGACCTTTCACTGTGCACAGAAAATGAAATTCTCATGGTCATCATACGTTATAAATGGGAACGTTGTTGACTTTCTTCATGTGAAGGTTGCCTGCTCCCCAGCAAAACATCAATGGTCCCAGAAAAAATTCAGCCAAGCAGATTTTCTCCCCATTGAGATCCCCCTTTCAGGCACAGCCATGTTCGCTCCCAGCCCGGACCTCAGTTCAGCCCTCAAAGTGCCTTTTGTACGTCCCTCCAAAATAGTTTATTCTTCTCTGGCAAACAGCATCATTTAGCACTAGCTGGAGGAGCTGAGCGGGCTCAAGTTAGGAAAACCAGATGTATTTGAATCATCTGTCAAAATCAGAGGCCAGCACTTGATCTATGGCAAGGTAATGAAAAGAGTCACTCATACATTAATAGCGCCGAGCTGTAGGAGCGCCGCAAATCACGAAGTGGGATATTGTGTGAATGTGTCAATGTTACTGATATCCAGGGGCCTGTTACCGAAACACGCACTGATGAAAGGCTTCATGTGTGCACTCAGAAACAAGCCAATAAAGTCCTGCTCCTTGCAGGAAAACAAAAACAAGATCTGAAAAGGCGGCACAGCGTTAAAACAACAGTCTCCCGTTACCCTTTCTGCTATCACTGGAGCAAGACACTGGACTTGAGAGACTTTTTTTATTATTTTTCTAAACGTTTTTTACAGACTTAACAGCCTACCTCCAAGGTCATGCCATCGAGAGGCAGAAGTGATGACTCAGTTGCCATCAGTGAGTTTAACACCCTGTCCTGTGCTGCCATTATTTATAGCTGGTTTTATAGCCATGTTTTTGAGGCCCCAGCTGAGGCAGAGCCTCGGTGCATGAAGTCTTGTACAAACACACAGTGAGGACCGCCCTGGCCAAGGGCTCGCAGTCTGTAAAAGAGAGGTGCAAAGTGCATCTCATGTATGGCTAGTGGTATGCAGACCATCTCCAGGAGGTCCATAGGAGCATCTCTCTGCAGTCTGGAGGAGACATTTCTTTGTGCAGCCAACACACCTCCACCACAATGACAAATGAGGGTGCCAGTGAGAGGGAATGCAACGGTGGAAGTGCTTGGAGGCATGTCTCAGGAGTTTGCATTTGGAGACTATGATATACATGGCAGGGACAGATAGGATTTGGCACAGTCTTGTATTTGTGTGGTGGTTTGTCTTGATCTAGGGCATTTTCTGCTCCATCTAGTGTTCTGAAGTTTGATGTCTCTGGTCTGAATGTTATGACCAATGGTGACAAAGGTGATGAAGGACACGCTCAGGGTCACACTGAACATTAGAGGTTCAGTCAGGAATAAACCCCAGACCTCTTCAGCCCCATTTAGATGCCAAGGCAAATGGGTGCTGGGGGATGCAGGTGGCCCCTACTGAACACCAGTCTCATTATATTCTCATAGGATTTGAATAGATTAGAAAATGTATAGAATCTGATGTGCAACTAGTGCTCATCAGGAAAGCCAGCTTCTCTTGACTTGATTTAGCTGTCAAAATTTGACACCAGCCTACACGAACTGAGGATTTGGCCCTCTATTCTTGGTAAGTGATTTACAATGAAAGAATGTGCATACACTTAGGCAGCTTGCTCTTTTTTTTATTTTAAGATCATGATTCGTTCCAGATTGGTAATTAAGTTTAGTTCTTTTGGTGATAGGAGCTGCTCTGGCAGCTGCAAATCATAATAATATGCATTTGTGTACATTTGTGCCTACAAGCTTGTGCATTTTTGCTGTTGTAGCTAAGAGTACAGTCAATGACTTATGTACATTACACTGTATCTTGAAATTGTTCTTGCAAACAGCACGGTCAGGATAGCTATGCTCTGCTAAAGACACTTTCACCTCCTTCCCAGAAAGACCTGTCTCTAGACAGGAACATCTCCACCTACAATGTTGGTCAGATCAGGCCCCGGGTTAGCCCAGGGGCTACAAACCCAGAATTAAGTGGTTGTTTCTTCTGACGCGTTGCCTTCATGCTGCAGTGTATGTTCCACACTGCTCTGTGGGGACTAGTCCCAGCAAAATGGGACTATTCTCCTGGGTGCAGGATGGAGGCTGGGGAAGGGATGGGAGAGTTATTAGCAGCTGAGTAATGTAACCCAAATCTTCCCAGGAGCGGTGGCAGATTGCTAAGTGAAAGCAAAAGAAATTCCCTAGGCAATGCATCCTTCTGGGGCAGCTTGTCCCAGCTGGGAGCACCAGCTAACTGGGACAGTGTTCCCAGCGAGGGCAAGGAAAAGGTTCGGAGCAGCTCCTGATCTGGGGCTTGTGCTAATCCTGATGCAGAGACATGCCTTGAAAGAGCCCACCCCCTTTTTCAAACATGTGCTGCAAGGCTTACATCTGCATTTGGATGGTAATCACAAGTAGAAATGCCATCAAAATGTTGCTTTAGTTCTGGAAATTCAGCATAATTCAAAGCTGGTTTTATGATGCTGCCAGACCCATTTCCATTGATGGAAATTAAGGCTTCCCGAAAACCAAATGAAGGAGTGACAGCGTGCCAGTTCTAGCTCTCCTAGGTAGTGACACTGGTTGCTGAGTCTAGTATCTGGGCACGCAGCAGAGATTCTCTGCAGCTTCACATTTGGCTCTGGCGACTGATGGCCACGTCCTTGAACCCCACATAACCCAGTCTGCTAGTCTGATAGATCCGCGTGATAAAATCCAGCTTCAGTGGGATTTATTTTCATCCCTCTAATGAAAGCGTTTTGATTCAGTTCGCAGCATGGTTTGGAGAGCAGGAAATTTAAAACCAGCTCAATGTGTTGTAGGCTTGAAAGCAGTGATTTGCTGTCAGCCCACCCAACTGGGGTGCAGGCTGGTGAGGGACGGAAAAGGCAGTTTGGGGGCTTCAGAAATACTTTCCTCACTATACCAGTGATTTGCTCCTCAAAGAGCAGACAGCGATCTACAATGCCTCTCCCCAACTGTGGGTGAAAGCCTGTCAAGCAATTAAGTAATCCCCGAAACTTGACTGAGATACTACTACAGGCTCAGGAAGTACAATTAAAATGAAGCATAATGGTGAGAGAGAAATTATCAGCTGTGACTGTTTGAATAGGAAAACTGCAGCATTTACAATATGTACCAAATAAATTGGTATTTTTTAAAAACTTATGTTATCTTGTATATTTCTCAGGCCCTACATGTTGCTCTTCAAAGATTAGTCTCAACAAGTCATCAAGCTAGGGGCATAGAGCCGAGTCACAGAGCTGAGCAGTGGTAGATGGAGGAGGATGTATAGGAGCTGGTTTTCAAAGGGACATCTACCCATGCATTAGACGTGGACATGGGTGCTGGTACTGGGCTGTTGGAGAGCTAAGCCCAGCCTGCTTGACAAACAAGACGCTTCCAACCTTGGAATTATTTTTTGAACTGTCCTGCTAGACCTGATGGTGCATAGTGAACAGCCAGTGAAAAGAGGCAAGCATGCACCCAAATTGCTTGGTCGCGAACATAAAAGGCAGGAGAGCACAGCGCAAATCCTGCTCTGCATCTGTCAGAAGAAGGATTTGGATCTCAATCCAAAACTGTGGGAGCCACCAGGCTAAGTGTAAAGAAAGGGGTGAGAGCACATGGTGGGGAGCACGTTCTCCTGTTTCTGCTGGTGTGAGAAAGGTTATATTCAGGCCCCCCACAAAAGGGGGGCAGCCCCCTGTTGCTGTGGATTTCAGCTGCTGTCAGGTATCTCCCTCCAGCCCAGCATTAAGCACTTTGGCTCCCTGAGGAGGACAGTGGTGGCACCGCACCATGGCCACCAGTACATTCTACCACTGGCCCAGGCAGCTCCCTGTCCAGCAGCATTGTACCGTGGCCCTTGTTTTAAGGTGCCCAGGGGTCTCAGTGCCTTTCATCTGTTCCTGGGGCAAACACATCCCATAGTTTGCTATGGGCAGGAGGGAAAGGTGGTATGAGCATATCTTACTTACAGGCCTTTGCCCCCATCTCCCATCCAGTTGCCACCACTGGTAAATGTGAAATAGCTTTTGAAATCCTGTTTTTCCCTGTCAGAGCATCAGCTGAACTTGGATGGAGTTTAGAAAGCTAACAGGAGCACTGGTTTTAATTTTAGGGGAGAAAAAACAACCCTCCTAAGCTTGAATTTGTTTTCCAACTTCCAGGGCAGCGACCACATCCTCCCTGTTTTACTGCTTCTCCTTATCTGACAGACGGGGTCATGCTGCAGGGATAAAACAATATACTTTCAACGCAGAGGTCTCACATGTTTATTGGGAACAGCTACATCCCTAGCCTACTCAATGTGTTTTTGAAAACATCTCTTTTTTTAGAGTTTCTTTGATGGCTGCTATTGGGGTTGGGTCCCTTACTTCTTCAGAGAAAAGTGACCTTTAAGTCTCCAATTTTGAAAGCCGTTCCAAACCATGGAGCCCCGATTGCCAAAACCTTTTCACATTCAAATCTCTTTCAAGCAGAACAGGGAGAGGAAGACCAGAGTTAGTGCACTCAAATGACCTCATTTGCCACATCATAGCACAGAGCATTTATTCTATAAAGAGCATCAGTATGTGTGCAGTATCCAGGATGTCTTGTTAGCCAGTTTTTTCAATATTACTACTAATAATCCAGCTTTTATATGGTATGGTTTGGCTGGGAACAAATGTATGAATTCTACAACATGCAAAATTTTGAGGTCCTCATCAGCAAAGCCACTTTAGCACATATGTAGGTTTAAGTACACAAATATTCAGATCATCAAAACTTTCCACAAAGGATGTTTTCCTGTGGAAAATTAGCTGTTAGATATTTGGGGGGTGAGGGGTCATTTTTTTTTTATTTTCAGAATTATTTGTGGAAGTTCTGTTTTTTGAGGAAAATGCCAAGTATTCCTTCATAATTCAAATACTTACTTTGAAAATAAAATGTTTAGATTCAGCTTGCTTCCCACAGCAAATGGTAGGGGTTTCAGATCCCTTTGTATCCCCATTTTCTTTTATGGGCTTGGCCAAGTTTTATCTCCCAGAACACAACTGTTTTTTCACATCATGACAGAAGACTGTGGTGTATCATAAGAAAGAGAATCTGAGCGAATCTGGTCGATTGAGGCAAATGTGAGCATAAGTACTTAAATGACAATTCCTGCAGGGCAGCACATTAGCATTTATAACTTTTAAAAAACAAAAAAAAAAAAGAAGAAGAAAGAAACCCAGCTTTCAGCTGCAGAAAAATTTGCCCTTTATTGAGAAAAGCTTAAACTTTTTTGTGGAAAATACTAATGAAAACAGTGCTGCTTTCATTTTTGTTCAAACTCCCAAGAGAAAAAAGAAAGCATTTCTGAAAAATTTCTGAAGAAGCAACTTCTGAAGAAAGTCAAATTGGGTCAAAGAAAAGGGGGTATTTCTGGGTAAGTCAAAATAATCAATTTTCAAAATATGTGTCAAGCAGTGGCTTTGTCTCACAAAGTCTCTCTAGCAGAAGCGCCTCACAAGAAATAGACACTTTTCTAACCCTTGAACTGTGCAAGTTCATTATCAAGAGCGTTAATCTAATGGAGGAAGGTTTAACTATATGTGAGAGTAGCAATTCCTCATAAAATAATGTATCACGTGCTTTGGGATCATCAATGCTCATTTCTCTGAGACTGTAGGACTATTAAATATAGCCATGCGTTAACTTGCCAGTTGCAAAGAATAGGGCATACCATGAATAAATCGATATCTGCGTGGGATGAGGCTGTACTGTAGGAGCTGTTACAACATTAGATGCCTCACAGTTGGTTAAAAGCCGGCAGGCTGCTCAGTCCTGACCAGGATGCTATACCAGAGACAGCACTCTCTCCCAGGACTCGCACTCGACTTTGTCAGGCCTCAGTAAAGCAGGATGTGGCTGAGAAACCTGGAGGAGGGATTTGTTTGGAATTTTTCTAATTATTTAAGGCTTAACTCAGCCCCTATTCACATCCATTACTCTGCAAAGCATTTCGCTCACCAGCAGGACTCATGTTGGTGCAAAGCTCTGAAAAGGTTTGATTCACCTCACGCTGCCCTGAAACATATAACTAAGGGTAGAGGATGCCATCACCTTCTACCTGCAGCTGTCCGGAGGTTTCTGTGGGATCCTTAACCCTGTAATTGGTGAATGGTGCATAGCAGTGACCTTGGTACATAGGAGACCTCACGGTCCATCTGGGAACAAAAGCACAGAAGCAGAAATAGCAGCAGTGCCTTATATGGGTGCTTAAAAGCTAAAGGCTATATCTGACCATAAATCACTGCTTTGCTTGGTCAAGAGAAACACTAGCCCAAGGCACTAAGAAAAGGAAGCAAAAGTATCAGCATCTGCTTGTATTTCAGAAGACAGAGGGGAAACAGATATGGATGGAGATGCTTTTCCTGGAGACCTGCATTAGTGGGTCTGCACTGGACCAAGCACAGGCAGGATCAGTCCAATTTCAGCAGCCCACATCCCCCAGTTGTCTCTGAGGAAGGGGCAGTGCAGATGGCAAACGTTTGCCTCTAGGGACAAATGAAAATCTGACCACCCCTCACTCTTAATGCAGGATTTCCACTGTGTTTGATACTTTATGATGGTTTGTCCCTGTTTCTACCAACCCCGTGACTCAGGACCAAGCAAATAGGGACAATAGAAAATTATGGCACCAATGTCTGGGTTTGTGCAGCTGGCAAGTTGGGTGCAGATTGTTTTAGGAGAGGAAAGTACCGCTGGAAAAAGTTTTCCTTTACTGTAGGAACATGTCACTCCCAGGTCACACTTGCAACGCGCTCAGCAATGCAGCAGGTAGCCAGTGTGTCTGATATAAGGTCAAAAGGATGTGGTTCAGCACTGTCCAAGTGGATAATGCAGCATTTTGCTTTTTCTTTTTTAATGTTTCAGGCTTGGGGGGTTGGGGGGGGAGGAGCTTTTCCAGTAACTATCAATATTTGGAGCTTGCTGCCCTGTAAGCAGATGCACTGTAGAGCTTTCCAGCTCTTTTGCCAGAGAGTAAGTTTACAGCAGCAGAATGAATTTTCTAGAATAGCTGATATTTATCCCAAACAAAGCTATTCTGTCATTTCCTCTAAAAGTCCAGGAGGACCTTACCTAACCCAAACTCCCACGGGGACACAGGAGACAATGCTGTCCTTTACTGGTTGCATCTTACTTTGCTGTAAGCTCTCTCCAATTATGTGGTGTGTTAAACTTCGCACCTCTTTCTGCTGCAGCTATTGTGCTGGCACAAAGCACTTGATTTAATCACACCGTGAAACACAGATGTGCATAAGAAAAGTTCTTCATCCCTTCAGCAACACGGGTGTGATGGGAACAGCAGACAGAGCCCCTCAGATGAACCCAGAGTGCTCGCTGCCTCGCCCCCCCTTGGAGATTGCTGGGATATGTGAGAAAAAAAAAGAACAAAACAAAACCCCAACAGAATGCCAGGACGAAAAATACCCCACACCTCATTCCCATGGTGTACAATATACCTAACAACTAGCTCTTTCAGAGCACAGCCATTAGAATAAAAAACCCTCATCAGCTTTGCTGGCACCGAACGCAGTGTTTTCCAGGTATCGCTGATAGCTGGTTGACATTTTAGCTCTCTGTGCTTCTGAGAGAGGAAACACTGGAGTCTTTCTTCTTTTAATTGGAACTGCTGAAAGTTTATTTTGTTGTTGTTATCACTTTATGCTAAGTGTCGAACGAAAGGACACGGAGCCAAACAGAGGGGCTCCTGGAGAGAATTAAGGACCCTGAATACATTCCTCCTCCTCTGCTTTGCACCAAACTGAGCAGGGGGCAAGGGGAGTTGGGAGGGGTAGAGGCTGAGCAGATCACTAAACCCGCTGGGAGCAGGCAGTCATCTCCCAGGGTCACAGCGGCTCCATGCCCCCTTCTGCATCCATTTCACGGGTATCACAGGGCCCATGGACCATGTTCCTCTCCCTCCCCTTCCAAATGATGGGTGGGAGAGACAGCAACCTTAGGGATGGAGTTGGTGACCTGTCTGCCTTTCTCTCACCCCTTCCTTGTCTGTAGGTGCCTTGCTGCATGGGTGGCACGTTCCCAGGGAACACATGATGGAGCCTTGAGAAGCACAGGGTGATAGGGGATGCTGTGGCAGGAATGAGTACAGTGGTGGGAAGGTGACTATCTCCTTGCAGGTTGCCACCATCCTGCCTCCGGTAGCAGGACAGTCCTATCCCACACACCCTTGTTGCAGGCTAAAGTACTTCTGGGTGAGTATTTTTAGGTATTTACTCTCAGCACCATTTGACTAGCCAACAACCTGCAAAACAGGAGCAAGTGTAAAAAATCAGGCTCCTCGGCAATACATCTCATTCAGGTGACAGGCCGGCTTATCTCCTAAAGGTTTTGGAGAAGCACTTTCTTCCCTTCTTTGACTTTATAGGGAGACCTATTTTCAGTTCCCAAGTGCGTCAGGTTGGATCCAGGCCTTAGATTCCAGTTCAGCCGAGCACTTTGGCATGTGCCGTGTTTTAAGTAGGTGCTTGAGACCCTGCAAAGTTCATAGCACTTCATCGTGTATCCAGAGGTAAGTGGATACTTAAAGGTTTTGCAAGATCAAAGCCCCGGCACTGGGAGCAGACAGCTACAAATCTGAGACGCTCTCAGGGAAGAAGCTTCCTCTCTTGCTCTCTCCCAGGGAAGGCACTCTCAGAAGAAGAAGTAGCATTTTACTCAGTTCCTTTATCAATATTCTCTCTCAGCTTCATCTGGGACCATCCTCAGGGGTGTGCGACTGTCTCTCAGAGACACACAGATGCCATGACCAATAAGGAAGCCTGACTGATTAACAGGATGAGGGGGTGAGGGGGTGTGGTGTGTGCAGGAAATAAAAGAAAAAAAATTTGTTTCCACAGAAAGAAGATTCACTTTTGCTTCTGGAATTAATTTTGATGTAATACACATTCACTTATTTATTTAGCATTACAACAGTTAGTAGCCTGGTGATAAAGATCTGTAGTGTCATCCAGGGTTTTGATTTGCGCAAGTTTCTTTATTGATGTTTTTCTCAGAATCAGCATGATATAGTAAACAGTACTAAATGTTATCTTTTTTTAATTTAAAAAGGAGTCATCTCTCAGGCCAAAATTATTTACAGAGGAAGGAGATAAAAGGGAGCTTCAGGGATTTCTTTATTCTATCAAGGACAAAACAAGGAGAGAGTCAGAATAAGATAGAGGCAAACAATTAACACTGCAAAGAAATACGTTGTCTGTGTACTCTAGCAGGTCCCAGTTCAGCAAGATATTGCAATATGTGCTGGGTCCTGAGGAACAATTTCAGGGTTTCAAGTCTGGCGTAAACCTCAGTGCCCTGCCAAAGGGGTCTTCCGTGGAGATCAGATGGTGTTTCCAAAGACTCTTTAGTTCAGGTTTTCATAGTGTTCACTTCCGTGGTCCAAAAGAACAGCACACAAACATGCACAAAGACACAAGGAGTCATCAGGTTAAATTCGCAGACCTGAGAACTGCAGATCAATTCACCACCTTCCAGAGGTGCCTTCCTCTCTCCATCCACTCCAAGGGGAGCTCAGGTTTGGCTTCTATTTATTTATTTTTTTTAAGTAGCAAACAATGAAAACAAAACAGACCACCATGACCTATTGGAAATCTTGCAATATCTCCTGTTCCCCCAGCTCCTAGGTGGCAGTTCCCATTAGGACTGGATTAGGCTAAATCAGATTATGCACCACAGACAATGGTGTCTGCAAGCTGAGGACAAAAGGTGTCACGGCAAATCTCTCCTCAGACCCACTAATATTGTACTGCAGCAGGACTGTGAAACGAGTCCCTTAAATCAATGCTCCTCTTGTGGGCAGGCATTAGTGTCACAGATCAGCAGCAGGCTGTGCATGGTTAGCATGATTTGAAATAAACCTTTGCCAAAACACCTACATCTCTCTCGGGTGAAAATGAATGGCAAGTGCTGGCTGTACCAATCGGCATCTTTCCCTGATTGTTTTCCTTTATTTCATCCATTCTATCTTCTGTTGGAAGCCATGGTGCAAAGCTGCAGGGCAAATGCACATTTTGGGCAAAGTACTAAATTCGGTGAAGCCTCACCAAGGCTGTCCCCAGCCTTTCAGGTCTCATCAGACTGGTGCTGGTGTTATAACGCCTGGATGTGCAGTCGCAAACCAGCAGGAGCAACGCAGGAGGGGCATTTCAAGCCCCCTTCTGTGAAGGGCTCTGTGGGGTTTTGGGACGTCGCAGCAGTTTGAAACACCCATTACTTGAGAGTTTCCACGTGCATGCGTGTGTGTGTGCGCTGTGTGCACAAAGTCTTCTTTCTGAAGCTCCTTAGATAATTGCAGAAAGTATGAAGCTTCGCAGGCCTTGCTCAATTAAAGCTTCTAATTTTTTTTCCCCCTTAAAGCATAGCTGTGGGTTTAGTAATTTATAGTTTCACATTAGGATACTCAGGAACTATCTGGGCTGGTTTTTATGACTAAAGCCATTTATATACGTTTCTCCACTTTAAATCTTCCTCTCCCTAACAAATGACACCCCCGAGCAGGCATGGGCTACTAGATTAAGCGGTTGAAAACTGTGGTCTTTAGCAGCGCCTTGAATAGAAAATCCCACTTGATTTAAACACTTACAGTTGCCTAGTCATAACTGTTAGCATAAGCGCAGTTACTTTAGACTAACCATCTCTTTAAAAGAAGATGTCCTTATTAAGGCATTTGGAAGCCAGCACGGTCTTTTCTGTCCTCTCTCAGGTTTTGCACAGCTGAATCCTGACCTACATTACGTCACCTAACCTTGAATTTGATGTAGACCAGGGTGAAATCTGGCTTATCGCCTGTCTTATAAACACAGAAGGCCTGAGAGCGTTTTTCCCCCCTCAGACCTGGGCTGATGTCAGTGTATTGTGTGTGCATTACTCATGTCAGAGACTTTCGCAAAGAAACTTGATGCCCAAGAAAACTACGGGGCAAAATCTATCAGGCACTGAATCCATCCTTTGCTGGGCACTGCTAACAAGGTTCACGAGTAAAATGGAGAGACCGCTATCACTATCACTATCACTATCACTGTTGCTGTCACTATCGCTGTCGCTGTCACTACCACAATGCAATCAATACTCACTGGAAAATTTGTCCTCCCGATTGGATTCTTGTATTATTTAGAAAAATAAAATCAACACAATCTTTTGTAGTAGGGCAGTTTTATATACTCCAGAATGAATGGGATTCACATACAATATATTTTTATTAACAGATGCCAGGTTTTAGTTGCTTCTGGAATAATGATGATATATATCTAACCCTTCAGTAGCAAAACATCTGTGAACAAAAATGGCTGAAGTAACTTGGTGAAGTTTTCTTCACTCCTCTTTCTGAGATGGGAGGTGGCCAATACATCATAGAGGATACAAGAACATGGTCCTGCAAACCCAGAGCATGTATTCCTGGAGACTGCCACATTCAAAAGCTCAATGGACGACCTCCAGACGTGGCTGAGAAAGCATTTTTCAGTTACTGCTCACAAGTGTGGTTCAAGTTGATATAGTCAGAGCCACGGGTGCTTAGCAGGGTATGCAGCATGGGCTGGCTAAGCCTCTTCTGCTCCCCGTGTTCAGATACTGTTCTAGCAACTGATGGCAAATGCTTTGAGCATCACAGAGAGGACACCATGGCAAAGTCCATGCAGAGGAATTCTCTCACCTGTAGGCTTCTCCCTCTGGTTGTAGCTGGAGGCCTGCAGAAGCAGCGTGGAAAACTCAATGTGGAGAATCTTCTGATCTCCTACAGGTAGTCAGAACAGCCCTTTTGAAGAAGGATATGGGCAAAAACCAAAATACAACAAAACAAACACATTTCTGTCCCAATCCAGAAAAGTTACATTTCTAGTTATTCTTCTGAGGAAGGCTTTCCCAGTCATCTCAGCTGTACCTCAGTCCTTACAGACTGTGACAGTGGCAGGCTGTGCCCTACCACCAGTGTAGCATGGGGCACAGGCAACGGGTCCCCATCTGAGGAGTAAAATAAAGGCTGCTGCCAGTGCAGTGCCTCCTCTCTAGGCTGGTATTGGACCTTTTGAGCTCCTCTGAACAGCCCCACCACCCCTGTCCCTGACCCAGGAGGTCCTCACAGTTTGGACATTCCCACCACGGGAGTCCTCTGTACATTAATGCAAATACTGCATTTTGGCAAACAAAACACCAAAGTTTTTTCATCTTTAATTACTCCAAAACATGTGCTTTGGCAAGGACATCCTCTTTATTTCTGTGAAATCCCACTGAAGAAACAGAAGATAAATGAGTATGTCTAATCCTGCAGCACAATTTAGAAATATGGTCCAGTCTACCCTCTGATGCAAGACTGCACCATTTTTAAACCTTGGCTAGAGATGTTATATTGTCAAATACACATACACAAAGGTCATTAGAGTTCAGTCGGATTTTTTTTTCTCTTTTCTAGCAGCTATTTAAAAGGGTGCTTGAAAAAATTTACTGCTTTATGCTCAAATTATATTTACATTTGAGCATAGAATTTCAGCATGGGCAGGGGAGGAGAATGTATTTTCTTCATTGCCAGCCGTCAATGGTTTTTCAAAATGCTTATTTCTCAGAAAATTTCCACAAACTTTCCATTGTGATCAAGGGACACTTATCATAAACCACTTAGGAGTTGACATGACTGCACAGTAGGTCACTCTGACCACATAAGAATATTTAGCCAGGAAGAATAAGGGGGAGGATTATGACTCCGTCTTCAGTACTCCTGACATGCCGGCCCCGAGAGCTGCGACTGTATAATCTGTCCTCCAGTGTATTTACATTCCTGAAAATGCAGGCAGTTTAAGATGTGTTTTAAGCAATTTGTTGGAGTCTAGTAAAAGGAAAATCTTTTAATGGATCTACTGTGGTAATTCCTATTTATTTTATCTTCCATTTTCTTTTTTTTTTTTATTTTGCAGAATTGTGAATGTTGATGTTGAGACAGAAACAGGACTTTATTGGGACTGCCAGTGGTTCAAAGATGAAAAGGCCTCGAGAGGCTTTTTGTTATCAAATTCCACTTACCCTCCCTGTTGCAACTTTCATCACAGCTGAAGGGACGGTGCCAAAACCTGACTTCACTTCGGAAAGTGCCAGGATACGCCACTGGAGTTGCAACAGAAGAAAGAAAGTGGGGAGACAAAATTCAATGCAGGCTGTGGCCCAGGAGAAGGGGAAAAGGCTGAGGGAGAAAGAAAATGGTTTAGTATTGCTTCCCAAACCTTCCCCAAAGTTGCTAGGCAGGTGGGGGAGATGAGGCCAGCCCCGCTCTTTCCAACAAGTACTTTGCAGACCATTTTTCCTGCCAAATGGGGAAAAAAGGAAGAGTTCCCACCAAATCGCTGCAAAGTCTGCCCTGCGTTTCCTGCCAGCTCCCTCCTCTTCTGTAAAGCAGACAAGAAATTTCAGCCCAACAGCAGCTGAGCAGGTAGCATGCTGCTGCCTCCCTGGGCTTCTCAGAGCTAGACAAATCTTACTTTTCTTTGCCCCACTTTCAGCCCAGTGTCCGTCCTACTGATTACGCGTTGCTGTCTGGAGAACAAGCTTTTGGGGCCAGGGAGAACTATTTGCCATGTGTTTGACAAGTGTGTAGAGCAAGGAGAATCCTCAAATCTATATTTGCATGTAACCACAATAATGATGCTAATAATAACATCTGCATGACCAGTTTATAAGCCAACACCTTCAGGACTGACAAGAAAGTTTTGTTGCTTCCCGTCTTGGGTACCAATAGGGGACCTTTCAGAAGGTCTGGTTTTCCAAGCATAGATGCTCACCATTATCGGAAGGTCAGGCCCTTCTTGCTCTCCACTCAGGTTTTGCCCAAGATGGAACATCTCAGATTACTAATCGTTTTAGAAAACCATGCCTTGTTGTGTTTGTTCCTCAGTTTTTCCTGATTGTGCAATGGAAATAAGACTGCTTACTCCACCATGATTTCTCAAAGTAATTTCAGCGACTCCAGCAAAGGCCATTTGCGAACAAAACATTATTAATATTGTGAAACGATGAATAATCAACATGCGCCAGCTGTTACCACATAAACTTCTGTCCTTGGGCCCCTTTATACTTGATAGGTCTCTCAAGTTAAAGGTAAGGTGAATTTAAAGAGCAACTATTGTTGAATAACACATGGGCAAAAACTTTTATTTGGTAAAAAGAGAGACATTTTAGATTAGTCCACCAGCAGAAGATTCTGGTAACTGGGAATAACAGTGTCCACACATGGAGTTACTCAGGGATAGTTGTTCTGGGAACAACTACTCCTTCAGGGCTATTCTGGAATAACTTCACGTCTACAGCAGGGGGAAGCCCCTGATTAATGTAAGACACCACAGTGTAGAGCATCCTGAAAGCAGCTATCTTGCAGGCATCCAGCCAGTAGTGAACATTGTGCTCCATTTCATTGAAAATAAAGTTATTCTTCTTTTATATTGAAAAATCATGGGCAATTTTGCAAGAGATCTTCTGTTTCTATTTTGGATTCTGTAAGAATGGAGATAGGACAAATATGCAGCTCTCCTGGTGTCCTTCTTCAGAAGTGGCCAGGAGCAGACGCTGAGAAAAGGGGTCTCAAGCAGAGAAGCATGACACCTCCTGCAGCACATGCCTGAAGCTCCTGCTAGCCATAGCTCAGGGATTGGCTGATGCCCTGAAGACAACTTTTTTGCATCTATATGCTTACTAGCTCTTGAAGGAGTTTTCCTTCACAGCTTTGTCTAAACAGTTTTGAATAAATTTATACTTTTGGCATAACACCCCGTGGCCGTGAGAACCACAATGTTTCTGTCATCACTTCATTTGATGTCCTCTGGTCGTCTGTCCTCAGGCAAAAATGCTCAGTCTTCTCCTCAAACTGTTTAGGTGTAGCAGACCTTTCTCATTACCTTCACTGGGAATCGGATCACGCTCTAAAACTGGTCACAGACAGATTCCTGCAGCCCCTAGAGGAAAACCTCCACCTTGCATTCTCATGCCCGCAAGCTTCAGGACTCAGCTGGAATCAATTCTCTTCTGACCCAAACTTACTTGTAATCGCTGGGAATCTTTTGGTGCACTTTAAAGCAAGCTCTTACCTGCTAACAGCGTTTTTCCCACTAAGTGCATGGAGTTAGCTGCACAATTTGTCAAGGAACATAAATAATAGTAAGACGCATTTGGTGTCTAAAATAGGTTTATATCCAATGCTTTCCTCTTGTTCCCCGCTGCAAAAATGCTACTTTGTATTTCAGTACCTGACAGACTGGGCTTGTTTAAGACAGCACCCGGAGAGAGACAAACATCTTTTGTTTGGTGCTTATCTTCTCCGCTCTTGCTCTCTCTCCACCCCTCTCTTACTTGAGATAAGTTCACAGCTAATCATGAGAGATGTCAGATAAACTTACTGTGAATTGAAATCCTGCAAGGCTGAAAGGAGCACTGTTGTTCCTTTCTCAAGCAGGTATTGTATTTATACAGCCAAGCGAACAGGCGATGCAAAAAAGATAATTCCCTCAAAACTTGGCCCATAAACTCCCCAGAGAAAGATAAATGATATTTAATTTTTTTTTCTCTTGATGTAGAGCCAGCAACATGCCCCTGGTGCAAAGCAGCTATTATAATCGGCTCCCCTGGCTTTGTAAATGCCTCGGGTTTTGGGCTGAAGCATCCAGGCATCCCCCATCCACAGGGGATGGCAGCCCTGGCAGCCCTGTGCTGTTTCCGCTACGGGCAGCTCACAAAGTTACCCAACACCTGCTTGTGCATGATTTGTCTTAAATAAATGGGGGTCTAACTTTTACACCGATGGAGTAACCCACTTCTACACCACTCTGGGAATGAAATCTATCCCTGTCTTTTATATAACAACCAGACTTCTGCTAGGGACACAAAGAGTTAAAGGGATGTTGCTAATGTTTCACTCATTGATGCCTCTATAAACAGTCCCACTCCATTGAAACTGATGAGTTTTGATATTACTATTTGGTGTACAACAATGATCTCTGGTTAATTAGTAATGTGTGTGCTTTTTCTCCACCTATTTGCTCAGTTTGACTGAATAGTGAGGAATTATTTAAATAGGGGACAACAGGATGAAAGACAGCCCTGCTTTCGTGGGAACCTGTGGGTATTCCAGCAGTGATTTTGTGTTCATAATGAATAGTGACGGGGTGTTATTACACCTAAGCCCTCCCTGTACCGCCACTATACACAGAAACACGGCAAAGGGGCCATGACTTAGATCGGCACGGCCAAAGAGCAGAACTATATGGGAAAAACAGAAATGCCAGGGGAAAGGTAAAACTCAAAACAGATTTGCATTTGCCCTGAGCTGGTGTTTGCTCCAGCTTTGTTGCACTAAATTGTACCGCTGCAGTTTCCAGCTCCACGGCTTTGCATGTTGCCGTGTCATTTCTTTATGGCCTTGTCTGCCTTTCAGCAGCCACTTATTTTGCAATGCCAAATCCCCGTAAGCCTTACTAAAGTCAAAGCAGGTTCTTCCAGCATAAAATGATGCCAAGTGTCTACTCAGCCGCAGACAAGGATTCAGACCCTTATTGATTTTAAACTGTCCTTTTCTCAGGACTACTCCAAGTGTTGGAAAAAGCTGCAGGCTGTTGTAGATGGAGATACCGCCTGGCCAAATACCATCCCCAGCCTGCATTACAAAGCTTCCCTGAGATCAAAGCAAACAGCAGGACTGAAAATATAAATATGGTCATATTAACCAAAGTGAGGAAAGACTGCCGAGATCAAATCTAGCCCTGCACTGAGGACGAAACGCTCCCCGTTCACGGGCAGATGGGATTTCATGCAGGTACTCCGCTAGCTGCCCACTGCTGCTCCGTGTCTTGCAACACGGCTGCAGCTGGAGCCGCTCTGCCAGCAGAGGCTGCATGGGCCAAGCACAGCATTTGCCTTCAGAGCCACTCTGTGATGCTCTGAAATCAGCAATTTCAACTTATACAAGCCGCCCGTAATAACCACCTGGAGTTACTATGGCTGCATCACTTTATTTAGGATGCCGTCCCGCAGCCAAGCGAGACAGCAGGGTAGAAATGTGATGTCTATTTTTGATCCAGCTGGAAAATCCCCTCTCAACTGCACAGACTTACTATTCCCAGCTGACACAGCGTGATAGGATGAGGTTTCTGAGATAAAATACTCAGATTGGGTTGGTGTATGGCCAGTTAGTAATTACTTGAAAATTATCTTCAGTAGCCAGTTCCTGCGAGGTGCAGAGCACCTGCCCATCCCATCAAAGTCAGCGGGCACGGAGGCTCTCGGCACCCCCAGGGGAGCAGATCCCCTCCTTCTCCCCAGGCATAAACCCCTCCTGACTGATGCTAGCCCGAATCTGCCCTTAGATTTGCAATGCCAACAAGTTTCCAGTCAAGCATTACTCATTAAAGGCTCGTCCCTTCTCGTTCTGACCACACTTGAGACACAGAGCTAATGCACAGAGAGGGATCCTATTTATAAGACATTGTGTCATATGGCTAATTTAAAAATGGCATTTGTCAGCGAAAGCAGTAATTTTTTCAAGATGCTCAAAGAGGGCTCCTGAGCAAATAGCCCGAAAATTACAGGCCTATAAACCTCACTTTGACTAAAGTAACTTGACAATGTTCGCTGCAGAACTATTTGGGGATGGCTATTTAAACACAGCGAGCAGTTCATTATCATTTGTGTTTTCCTGCTAAGCTTTCACTCTTTTGTTAAACCCACTTCAGTCCCGGATTGAGACATTCACAAACCTGCCAGGTCACTCCTGCTTATCTTTCCCATGACACCCCTCCAGTCTCCCAACGAGCCCAGGGCCATGTCAGTGCATTTCCACATAAAGCAATTCTTCTGGCTGAGCGGAGGCATTTCCCCCGCGCCTCTTTTCGGGGCTGGTAGCCCGGTTTCGGCGCAGACAGTATGACAGATGCGGGGTGCATTTCCCAAGCAGAAAAGAGATGGAGGCTACGGGCTGAATGTTAAATGTACCATACACCCAACATAAAAACAGACCAAACATGCTTACGAGATTTATACTAACGCTTACTTTCTCCGGCTGGTCAAAGGTTCAGGCGCGTATAATAGTTTCCCAAGGCACGTTGACTGTGACAGATTTTAAAGAAGAGACTCCTGAAGGAGTTCAAGGCATAAATTGAATTACAGTATGCTTGGCCTGCGGTTGCTAGGGAGATCCCAGAGCCGAGGAGAAAGTTCCTGGTGATTTTTCACTGTTGTTTGAAGGCTGTGAAATTAAGGCTTTGTGCAGCGCTCACCGAGACAAGGCTGTGGTTGGCGTTCACCATTGACATCAAGCCGGATTGGCCCGGAGGGGGCAAATTTTTATGAAACAGATATGACAAAGCAGCATTTTGATCAAGTCATCGCTCTCTTTTAAAAGGGCCACTTTCGCTTTTATTCACACCGGGTGATGGACGTTCCTATTTAAACACTTTCAGCTGCAGAGGCCTGAACCTCAGCCCGGGAGCCCAGGCTGCCCTGAGCTTTGGGAAGAGTGTGGAGTGGGATCAGGGCTTCACAGCTAATCCCTTTACCTCTGGCGTGGGTGGAAGCAAATTCCCAGCATTGAATCCATCGAACTTTAAGAGAATCCAAGGCTGGGGCTGTGTTTTGCAGCCAGAGTCTAATTTCAGGTCATCACACAGGCTTGTGTTCTTGCAGAATTCAGGAGGGCTGAGTTTCAGCTCTTTGGGGTGACACAGGCAGAGGGGAGCTCTCAAAGAGGACAGGGATTTTTTCCAAGGGAGCCAGTGGCCAAGCAGTGGCAAATGGGTTTTTTTTTGAAAGAAGATCATGCAGAGCCACCTGCAAACCCCTGAATGCTCTCCTCCGTTTGCACCCAGAGATGTGTGACCATCATCTGGACTTCGACAAGCTTTCCCTGGGCTGTGTTTTCCCTGGGCTGTGATGCCAGCAGCATAATCAAAGGCCAGCTTTGGCAGGAGACAACTGAAGCAGTAGCCAGACGTGGCCCAGGGCAGCCTGACCTCCACTTTCCCCCTCCCAGGGGTACACTGATGAAATGGTCCCAAGTTGTCAGGAGGTATTGTGTCACTACTATGTTTTCGGTAGCTCCTCTGAACAGTGGGGCAATCACCATTTCCATCCCAGGACCACAGAAACATATCTCCATGCTATAGAAAAGCTGGGGACTGAACAAATAAAACCAGACAAATGAAATGGTGTACTCTCTTAGGCCTGCAGAGAGCTGGGCTCATGGCCTAGCTCTGCCATGGGTTGCCTACATGAACTCAAATTGATTAAGTGCTACATGCACAGTGCTAAACAACACAGTGTTGTGGGATGAACTCAGGCCCTGAACTTCAGGGCCTTGTAGTTTGATAGGTAGTCAACTTCAGTTGACTTTGAACTACAAGCTTCAAGGTTAGCAGGCTCCCTGGCTTAGTGTGGACCAAGCCCAACCTCGGTTCTGGGGACATTTACCTCCCTGGACCACACTGGGAAGACAGCACTGTATGGGAGTGCGACGACACCAGGTTTGGACTCCACAGCCTGGAACAGTCCTCCAAGCACACTCTGTTCTCTCAAATACACCCTCATGTCACACTCCAAGGTTGTGGCCTCAGCTCAGCCCTCATATTTGGACACTGCAAGCTGGAAACACACAGAAAGGAGCTATACGTCATAGGACCACATGGAGTTTAGAGGAGGGCCAGGGCAAAGAGCTATAAAGTATAGCTGGAGTTAAGCCGTATGAATGGAAACCTGTCTATCCAACTGGGCTTCAGGAACAGTGACCATTAACCACACATCTTTTTTTTTTTGGCAGTATAAACATAGCCACACTCTGAAAACATGGTGTCTAAAGCAGCTGTGGATATGGTACCTTCTGTTTGATTTCTGGGCATAGGAGTGTTTCAGATAGACCTGGTCTAGGTGTGGTTGGCACATGTGTGCTCCGGAGGGTATGTCCTGGCCATGTTGTGTGACACCCTTGAACAGTAGAGATGTATTCTCCTTCTACCATCATTCTGCCTTTCAAAAGAGGAATGAGTTTTTAAATACTTTGGGACAGGAAATTTTGTTTGGGTTTAGATTCTTGTAGCACATTTGCCCATATTACAAGACATAGAGTTTTTTTCAAATAGGTCCTTCTTTCCACTTGCAATTTTCATATGCTGTCAGTTTTGTGTAGGGAATTGTTCATGGCAGCTTTTGAGGGCAAGGAACAAGGGATGGTCATGCTTGCAAAGCAGGTGGTGAAGGCAAGTTGAGAATAAACAACAAGCGAGGGGCCTAAATTCCAGAGCCACCCCCAGCAAGTCCAAGCTAGCTCCAATATCCTGTGCTCAACAGGACATGCTGAAGGTTCCTCAGCCCTATATGCGAAGCTGAATGTTGCCAAATCATGGATACCAAAACCCTCTCTTGTGACCCTCTCATAAGAAGGGGAGAAAGAGGAAAGGATACAAGTGGAATAGGAGACTTGCAGAGCTGAGTCTGCTGCTCCTGCTCTCACTGGAGGGATGCTATTTGGGAGCAGTAGCCATCCCACAGCTGTCAAACTTGCCCTTTCCCTTCTCTTCCCAGCCAGCTTTGTGTCTCCTCACAGCCCTGGGCTGCTCCTGGTGCCAACAGGCCCTTTCTCAGCTGTGGAACACCAAGAGTCTTTTTCTCGGAGAGGAATCACCTTAACTGGGAAAGACTGCTTCTCTTAGGGTAACATAACCCCCACCCAGAGCCATACCTAGCGTGGCCTGCTTAAAGCGATTTCCAAGACTATGAACCCATGGGTATCAGACCAGTTATAATCTCAGATGACTGCCACCTGAGCTTAAGCAGCACCAGCCAGCAGAGTAGGCAGCAGCTACAAATACTGGGAAGAGCACTGGGATGAAAATAAAACACCAGGATTAAAGTAAAGGAGGAATAAGTTAAATAAATCCTAGCTGGAAACTTTATTTGCTCCAGTTTCTCCTAAATCAATTTTTCTCCGTCCTCTGACCCCATCCCAGAGGGACTGATGCTGCCCCTTAGCTAACAAGCCATTTGGCATGCTGCTTGGCATTTGAGGCCCAGCTGGACTTGTCTTCATTTTAAAAAATAGTAGGAGAACTTCGCAAACACAAAAACCCTCCCAGAATGAACCCTTCTATTTTTTGTGTTGGCCTATTGTGCACAAAAATGTCATCTCTGTTTGCCGAGAGGAGTGAAGTGAGTAAAATACAGGCGGGGAGAGCTTGCTTTCACTCCAGCACTGTTTGCTCCGAAACATTATGCAATGCAGATTAATGTCTTAGCACAAGAGAGTTCAGACGAGGTCCTGAGATTATGCCTTCCCCCCCCACAAAAAAAAGAAAGAGAAAAACAAAGGAGGAATCTTGTGTGAGAGGGAGAAACCCCTGAAAAAAAAACCAGTTCACATTTTCAGAAGTTGAACTTGCAGCAAAAGGAAGGAGGCTTAGTGGAAATGAAGGAAGTAGACAGAGCCTTCTCTCAGGGTTAAAGCCACGCAGTATCAGTGGCACTCAGGGAAGCTGCCTGATGTACAAACTGGAGAAAGGATGGAGTCTGGGTTTCACTGAGGTCTTGTTTTGCCAGCACCTACAGCCCTGCTCTGTTCCTTGGTGCATAATGCCAACAGGATTAAATAGACACCATAAAGCAGGCACTGTTTTTGACCATAAGTCCAGACTCTCCTACAGAGCTCGGCACTCAGAGCCTGCTGAGGATGCGGGCAAAAGCAGGGGAATCTCTTCAAATGCTGCTTTTAAAAATAAACATCAGTAGGTATACCACAGTAGTCCCCATTTCTGCCTTTCAAGATCCTTTGTACACAGAGATTTCTTACCAGGATAGGTTGATGTTGGTAATGTGAATTTCACCAGCAAATCCATAATCACCCTTTGATTTTTCATCTTTCCATGGCCATATACGTGCCACTGGCTGCAATGTCTCTGTCAGCACCAAACTGTGTCAAACTGTCCTGCAATCCCTCTGACTTTGCCCCCAAGCCAAATCCCGCCACTGTTGGTTATAAGTTATCAGCTGGAAATCTCAAAAGCAAGTGTATCTCACACCTGTGAGTGGTTGAAAATTTCCTGTGGAAGCATTTGTCCTGTTTGGAGGTCAAGAATAGTCATAGAATGCATTCATTTCATTTTAAGTAGTGATCATAGAATCATAGAATCATAGAATGGTTTAGGTTGGAAAGGACCTTGAAGATCATCGAGTTCCAACCCCCCTCCAGGGATGGGGCCTCAACAACCTCTCTGGGCAACCTGTTCCAGTGCCTCACCACCCTCAAAGTGAAAAACTTCTTCCTAATGTTCAGTCTAAACCTGCCCTCTTCCAGTTTGAAGCCATTCCCCCTTGTCCTGTCACTACATGCCCTAGTAAAAAGTCCTTCCCCAGCTCTCCTGTAGGCCCCCTTTAGGTACTGAAAGGCCGCAAT
>VUYV01000027.1:4750383-4851287 GCA_008711295.1 Anarhynchus alexandrinus
CCACTGTTGGTTATAAGTTATCAGCTGGAAATCTCAAAAGCAAGTGTATCTCACACCTGTGAGTGGTTGAAAATTTCCTGTGGAAGCATTTGTCCTGTTTGGAGGTCAAGAATAGTCATAGAATGCATTCATTTCATTTTAAGTAGTGATGTTTTGCTAGGAAAGTGTATACACATGCACATGTGTATGTATATGTACGTATATAGATGTGTGTGTGTGTGTGTGTGTTCAAAATTTTTAAATATTGACAATGCTTTGTTTCCTTTTTGCTTCTAATCAATAACCCAGAAAAAGGCAGTGAACCTTTCTGGGGAAGTCCTTCCCCAGAACAACGCCTCTATTGATGAGGAACTCCCAGCCACAGCAGATTCCTCCCCTCCCAGCAGAGGAAGCCGAGGCAGGGAGAGGATGAGCAAAGGGCCAAAGGCAGGTGCTGCAGTCTATGGCCAACACCACCTTGGCACCTCAATCCCCAAGCCGTGTTCGCTGTCTAGCAAGACCTTGCAAGTGAGGGCCATGCACTGCACCGGATGCGGTGACCACCACTGGTTGCTTCACCAACCTCCACATCGACCACTTTGATGTCAACCACTGCCCACCTCGCTGCTATAAACCTCGAACAAATCTCTGCTTTTGGCCTCCCCATTACACAGGTGGAGAGAGACCCCTTTAACACACTGCTGGGAACAGCTCACGGCTGAGTTTCTCAGTGCTGCCACACCTTTATCTCTCCTTCATTAATTTCTGATCTAACCCTTCCCCCCTCTATATAGCTCTGGATGAGGAAACATCTGCAAATAAAGAAGGGATTTACTTTTATCTTTTAAAAGACAACCCCTCATTCACTTTCTCTTTCTGTTGTTATTGTTGTCGTTAAATGAGACAGATGCCACGTATTTATGTTTTCTGATCCAAAGCACGCTGGGGACAGTGGAATGACTTCCATTCATTCCCGTGCACACTGGACAAGTGGTGATACCTACAAACTTCATCTCCTTATACACCCCTTTATTCACATCGTTTCTTTTTCCAAATCACTGAGCTAGTTCATGCAAAAAAGTGAACAATATACAATGCACCAGGGTTTCTATATTTTCCCTTTGGGCATCTTTATCTAGAATTTAAAAGCCATTATTAAGTAATGCTTTCACTTTATTTTATGTTTTAAAATAATGAAGTCTAATAAAATTGATTTCCAAAGCCATTCAGTTTTAAACGTAATAAATCAAGCTGTAGGGAGATACTGTGTGTGCATGTCTATGTATGCCAAATGCAACTAGAAATAATACCTTGATGGTTTGCGCTATTATAAAACGTGGTTTTATATTTTTTTTAATGCCAGCTTGATTAATTGGTCCCCTAACTGAAAATTCAGGCTGCTACTGTGACCAAATGTTTTGTGGGTTGACTGGGCGATGTATTATTAAAAAGAGCTGAGTAATTAACTCTATTGGGAGTCTTATATCAGGCATTGGGGTTCAAACTAAGCCATGATGACTTGGTGTTAGAAATGAACCAAATGCTCGGGGGTAAATTCATACCTGGTGTAATCTGCTACGCAGTCCACTGGAGTTGATGCAGGAAGGGGTTTTACTTATGCCTTATGTTTTCACTTGCACAGTGCAAAGGTTAAGGCTGTCAGGCCAGGCTGTTTGAAAGCTTAACGATTAAGTATTATCACTGTTTGCAGAGTCATTCTTCAAATGTTTTCAACATAAAACAGTTTATTAAATGTCTGGCAGACTTTCACTGAGAAATGCCAAGACGTGATTTCTCCCCTTCCTCGCTGTTATTTTAATACTTAGCACCTCTGCAAGCAGGGGGAGAGAAAGAGAAGAAAATCCCCAAAATAAATAAAGTCTGATACTCCAAATGCAGCTACTCAAAACTTCAGGAGGGATCCAGGCCCCATCAGAGGTTTGTACTGGGAAGGGCTGGGTTGACCAGGGAGTCATCAGTTGGTGCCACCAGCCTGCAAAGGAGACGCACAGATCCCACACAAAACCCTCCCTCTGGGCTCTTTCTGGTAACCACCCATGAACTCTCCAGTGAGGCATTTCTCCTTCGCAATATATTTCTTGGCATTTCCCTGATTTATTTCAAAGTTAAGGACAACTCTGGCCTGTGTGATGCACTGCCTGTGCATCATCTTGGGCTGAGGGCACTGCCGGAGCCAGCCTTGCCTCCACCATGCAGTGGGACTGCTGCATTCTATACGTGGCATTGCCGAAAAGGCTTTTACAATGTTTTCTAAGCCTCTGAAATGCCAGCAACCTGAACACCATTTGATTCTGGCCCATCACTAGATAAAGAAAACACCTCTTGTTCCCCAGCAACAAATGATGATTTAAACTTTTTAAAACTTGTGAAAGAAAATGGAGATGCCTCTGTATCCCTAAATAATTCCCAGGAGAAGGGAGTCCAAAAGAAAGAATACCGTAATGGAGAAAAGTGGAAAGAAATAAAAGAGACCCTGGGGAAACCTGAAATCTATTTTACAGATGTTGTTTTATTGTGTTGGAAAAGCGTTTCTCCTAAAAAAGAAAATTAAGTATATCACAGAGAGATGAAAAGTTTGTAACTGTAACGGTGTAAGGAATCTGGGCCAAAAACCACGCCTAAGCTAAGGCATTGCTCCCAGCCTTGGGGACAACAGGAGGGAAAAAAAGAAAGTGGGAGATTTTGGATATGTTCTGCACGCTGCAGAGTGCAAGAACCTGCTCGGTGGCTCCTGCATGGAGGGGAAGGCTGTTAGTGGGCGATTCCCACCGTGCTGAGACAGCAGCGATGCTGGGGGCAGGCAAGCAGAGATGGGCAGCCGGGAACAGCAAAACAGGCAGCGGATACGTTTCCCTCAGCTGAGGGTCTAACAGCATTAAAACCAATGACATGAGGCAGAGACTGGCTTTCTGTATCTGCAGCCCCACCACTGTGTCCATGTGCTTCCTCTGGTGCCTCTAGTTCTCAGTATGAAAATCTTAACACAGAGATGCAAATAGCTCTTCCCCTCAAAGAGAAGAAGCCTTTCCCTGGATAAGGAGTGCAGAATGGCCTCCCTTTTGGGCTGTTTTCTGTTTTTTTTTTTCATTTATGATATCTTTGATTTCAAGAAGCCATAATACCCTGCACTGACACCCAGCTCACCAGAGGACTGCTGACATTTGACATGTCACTGCTCGCTGTAAACTGGCACTGAGTGTTGATTAAGTGGTGGCTTTCTACTAGCACAGTTATTTGATATGATCTTCCAGGAATTTGATCAGACTTTTTGCATTCAGAGAGCATATGAATAAACATCCTTCCTTTTTTAATGTGGAGTACAAGATAATATTATGGTTTTTCAGTATATAGGTCCTCCAATGACTTCGTCAGGACCCTTCAGCAACCAGGGCAAAGTGAGAGTCCCAGGGATTCAATTTTTTTTTCTTCAAAAAAAATAGTTTGGAAATAAGAAAAAAACTTTTAGACACGGGACAGAAGCAATAATGAACAACATACATTTCCAGATGTGTTGTGTAGTTTCCTCTTCTGTACAGAGTACTGTGCAGCAGCTAGAGCCATGCTTTGGCATGAGTTTTATTTAAAGAGGGCTAATTCTGTAGAATAAGCCTCAAATCACAAAACTTTTCACGACAGCGTGCTGCAGGAGATAAACCAACTTTACTGTGGCCAGTAAATAGTCTAAAATTCTTCCAGGCTAATCTCCCTTATCATTTCCTATCACCAAAAGTACAAGTGAAACGCTGGATGCTACAAGGAGAAGAGGTCATTGCTACACTTATTGAGAACACAGAGAATTGGACCCACTTTAGTAACTTTGTTGGGTCTGTCTGAGACAGATTAAAGAAAACAATGATTTCTCATCCAAAAGCCTATGCTTGTTAAAGGAGAGATGCTTCATCTTTTCTCAGAAGCATACATCATTAGGGAAATACCATCTTCCTCTGTTACAATAAATTACTATTCAGCAAACATGTGCTACTGCTAGTTGTGCTGGAAAAGAAGAAAGCATCTACTGCCTTCAATGGTTAACAAGTTAAAAGGATGAGAAAAATGAATTGCTTTCATAACCACTCTTTCAGTTATGTCCTGAAAGCATGGATCTCTATGTTGGATTTACAAAAAGAAAGAGAAATTTAATTTAGAGGGATTATTTAATAATTCCACCCAATGCCCGAGCAGGAAGAAATAACGAAGAAAGCAGAATATTTGATTACTTGTCTAGCCTGCACCATGCCAGCTAGAATATTTTTACCATGCCTAGTTCCTGGGGGTGAAATCTATTGACATATATTGATGTAAGTCAAGAATAAACCTGAGAGGCCCGTGGACTTTCTCTTATTTTGCATGAGGGTAAATAAGAGCAGACTCCTAGCCTGCATACCTGGATAGCATCCTCTGATGGAGTTACAGCTGCAACCACTGGAATTGTAATGTGGCAGAGCAGTGTCCGTGTCCCCCTCTCTGCACATGGGTGGGAGAAGACAAACCACACGGGAGGGGCTCTCCGTAGTGGAGGCATCTGCAGGGGTGATACAGACTACAGTGCAATCTGAGTCACCATCAGTAACGCTGAGAGCCAAGAAAAAAATGTTTTTTCTACAGATAGGGAGAGGAAGAGGGAGCGCAGAGCAGCTCCCTTTCCGTACAATGGGTCCCGCAGATGCAACTTACCTTGAACAGTGAGATTTTTCATGAAAATATTCCTCAAAGTGCAGAAAAGATGGTAATGATGGTATCTCCTTTGTCTGTGGGTTAAAGCTTTGAGGGGAAGAAGATATCTAGGAAGGTTTACTTAAGAAATTAAGGTGAGGGGAACATTCACTCAACTGACAGAGCCAAAACCCAAAAGTATTGCAAATGTTGCCATTTGGAAAGTCACCACAATGCCCAGAGCCCAAGAAGTTATGCATGGACTGCTTGTGAAAACCTGGGTTTATGTGGCTGTCAGACTCTTGTTACTTGAGCAGCATCTGGGCATCGTTTAGTCACAGCTTTACTCTCAGACAGCCCAAGGTACATGAAAACTTATTGGTGTTATCTCACATTCTGCCTTCAAAATATGCAAATATGCAAATACAAAATAAGCATTCATATGTATACATACAAATTATTGTGAGTAGCAAGCACAGATGTTTGACTTGCAAATGTATAGGTTGATAGTATTATCTCATGTCAAATGAACATAATTCAGAACTGGAACGGAGTCCAATCCTCATCCCAAATATGAGAGTTTACATTTGGAGTCACTCTTATTTACACTAACATAGTCAAGATCAGAGTCTGACCTTCCTATAGCATGGAGGAGTGAAAAATGAGATGCAAATCTTAGCTCGTTTCACTGCTGCGTGGATGCAAATGCCACATACTATGTTATGTGAAGTAAAAGTGCTCCGACGTCGTCCTGCCTTATCAGACCTCCGTACAAACACTGGATTTACGAGCTGCACGTTAAGTCCCGTGATTTATGCTGCTTTCTCTGCTCAGGTTTGCTGCTTTCCCCCAGGGATTGTATCTGTGTCCATAGGCACTTTCTAAGATTTCTATGCACTACCTAAACAAAATGCCCTTTCATGAGGCCAAATACATCACATCGGGAAAGCAACTGTATTTCTTTCATAACGGTTTAAGCTCCGTCAGCTATATGAGGCTCAGTAGCCGACTTCTGGAAAATAGTTAGCCCTGTGTGTACCGGAGTGATAAATTAATACAGAAATGTTCTTTTAATTTAGAACTGCCCGTGTTTCTGTCGCTGGCCATAGGGCACCCTGACAGGCGCACAAGGCCCCTCTGTTTGTGTCACCATCCTTAATGCAAAGTAGGTAAACTCTGACGCAGGCTCTTTTCCAGTAACGTAGCAGCTTTTTCCTTTTATTTCACTCCTGAAGTGGCATTTTGATGTGCTCAAAACGTGTTCGGTGCAGGTCCAGGAGAAAAAATTCAAGGAAATACCAACTCCCACAGTTTCTTCTGTTTTTCATGCAACAGCACACTCTTGAAGGACCTAGGAATTAATCAGCATTTGCAGGAGAACTGTACCTCACTTGAGTTTCCTTGGACAGCAATTATATAGCTGGCAGAGAAAAGAGCCTCTATCATATTTTCAGCCACCACTATATGTAAGCGGGATTTTATTGGCATGTGTGCTACAGCTCAGGCTTTGTTGCAATAACGCTTATGGGAAGTCAGCATTTTAATGTCGATAGCCAGTACTCTGCTGCTTTGAAATAGTATATGGGTTACATGGAATGTGCATGCCACATCCAACGATGGAGGAAACTCAGAAAAAAAGATGTACAGGAGAAAAAAGATAAGGACAAAGAAGGTTTTTCTGTCTCTAAGCACTGACACACCTTTTTGTCTGAAAGGGAGAAATATAAATACATTTCTTTTAAAAAATAATCATCCGTCTGGGCACTAGCCCAGTTTTCCAGTCTCTCATATTTATAGCTTGCCTTACAAGTTATTTGTGTCTTTTTCATTACAAATACCCCAGCTTCTGGGTGCCAAAACCTTGACTAATAAAAATAACAATGATGATAAAAGTTAATGATGTGCTCATTTTGTTTGTAGATTGCATCCCTGTTCCCCACCACTTGTTCATTCTGGGCAGCATCCAGAATTGCACTCAGGGATCTAAAATGCAGCTTAGGAAGAGTTTAAGCACCTATATTGAGAAGAAAAATCCAAAACCAACCCTCCAAAAGGCTTTAGTCACTGCAACAGCCTTTATTTTCTGATGAAAATGTTCTTAAGCTGTTTATTCAAAGAGAAAGAAGGGCCTAGAGATAGTGTCTTTCTGTCTTCATGGCCTGAGTGCTCTAACTGATAGTCATAACAAAAAGGTGAGCGGAGGAGAAAGGATCAGAGGTCTTTCAACAGAAAATAGGGATCCTGTCAGCTGCATTGAGATATTTGATTGCGGTGCCTGCCTAAATTTCAGACAATTTCAGACTTCGAACCCTTATTTCATGTAGGGGCAGAACAGTAGCCCTCAATTATGAGCTGTTTCTGGATAAGAAAGAGATTTTTTTCATTTCTGTGGGCTCAGATGTTCCCCCACCCATGCCCAGTAAGTCCCTCAGCAGTAGAAACATGGGGCTCACTCAGCCTTCCGTGTTTTATCTTTTTCACATGTTACAGCTCTAAGTAGCGCAAATATAGCACAAATGCCTACATCTCTTGTTTGGATACAATGCCTGCAGTGATTTTTTTTTTTTTTTTTTTTTTAGATTGTAAGGTGAGAAACACAGATAACATCTCTTCTCAGGCACAGGCATCATGCTTATTCTTAGTAATACAATAATTTACATAATAATGTCATGAGAGAAAAAGGAAGAGGAGCTAGTGTGTTTTGTTTGTTGCACTTCCACTGCAGCAGCAAAGTAAAGTAAAGTAAACAGAATTTGCCTCTAATAGAAGGTCACCACCCGTGAAGGCAAAGCAAGCTCTTCTGTAAGTAGCTGCTTGTGCAGGTACATATGCACAGTATCAAGTTCACCACACAATGCCCAGATCAGATAAGTTTGGTGTATTTTTTCCCATTTTACAGCTGTGGCACATGCAAGTCCTCGGGCTAGTGCATGAACCCTATCTCTCCAGAACGACCTTTTTCTGCCCATTACCCATAGAAAGAGTCCAGACAATTAGTCCAGGCATGGATTCAGCACTGCAGATGTGAGGGTTATTGAGGTGAATCCTGCCCATCATGCCTTCGAAATACTCAGTGTTCATTTGCAGCAGGAAGCAATGTGCAACTTAAATACCCTTCGTTGGACATCTTGAGTTAACGTGTCTGTCCTCTTTCAAAGCAGTGCAGGGCAAAATCTCTGAGCCCGCTCCTTCCCACTTTGCTGCCAGGGGAGTCCACAGTCATTTGCACCAGCTGAAGTAGTTTACACCAGCACAACTACCAGTGCTTGTTGCAGAGAGACAGTTCACAGGAGAAAAAGCTCTCCTATGGCAGTAGAAATGCTGCAGTAAAAGAGACCTGTGAAGGCGAGAAATCCCAACCAGGTACAAGTCAGGCCTGCGCTGGGTTGAACTGTAACAAATAAATAAGCTTTTCCTTCTCTGACAGACAGAAAGCTTTTGTTCTAGTCCAGAACGAAGGACAAGGAATTCCCATCATTGTTTCATGCCTTCCTCCCCCTCACCTCCTTTTTCTTTTTAAGTCCATTTTTCAAAAAGTAATTTTGAAATGTTCTGGGAAATGCAGGGGGTAGCGGTGCTAATCTATCATCCTCTTCTGATAACATTTAATTAAAACCCACAGCTATTAGTCATCTGCTACCCCACCACCAGGACTGACCTGACAATATCTTAACACACTGGTGAAAGAAAAATTGAGAAGATTCTTTTTCATTTTATTTTATCGTAGCAGCAGGGGAGCGCAAGCTTATAATTTAAGGGAGGGCAAAGACAGCTTCTTCTGCCAGTTTCTCAGGAGGTTAATCCAGTCTTGTCTTCTCTGCTTTCTGTGCTGAGATGTGGGAGAGGGAATATACTTAAAAGGTCACCTTTTACCGTGCAAAGCTTTTTCTGGCTACTTCACATATGATGTTTGTAAGCCCAAGGAGGCATTTGTAATAGGTGAGCAATTCCACTTTTGTAAATCTTGGTGCCTTGGGGTGGACAGAAGGATAGACAGGGATGTGGGGAATTGCAAGATAAATACCTCACTGTGTCAAAGCAAAACTCGTACTAGTTCAGGTTCCCCAGAGTGGAGATGACTCAGTGCCATGTAAGTGGAGCTTCCTCTTGTTGGGTATGCAGAATAAACACTTAGACTTGGGAGAACGTTAAAATGGAAAGAAGAGGAATGAATCACCGAAAGCAATATTGCATTTTCTTTTTTGGGTGACTCTTAAGCCAGCAGTGCCACAGAGAACTGAAACATTTCCTTCCTTTAAGTCTAGATTAGAAATTGTTTGCTCTCATTTTTCTTCTATTTCCATTCTTCCTCATCAAGTGAGGCTATATCTCCATGGCAGAGCAGGTGCACTCTTAAGTCACATTATGCTAACTAGGGTTACAGGAACAGTGAAGACAAGACCTTTGACAATCCACATTGAAGTGGGAGTCCGAAGCTAAGTGTGAGCTGTGAAACTGTCCTAAAACTCAAACCACCTTATTTTGTGTTTGTAGCCACTATGCCCATTTACTTTCTTGTTACCCTTTGTCCTGAAAAGCTACTGGAAATTCTTGCACAAGGTAGAAGTTTAAGGCTCAGATGCTCAAAGACATGTTAGATGTCTCATTCGCACTGCATACAATGGGAAGATGCCTTTGTTAAACCAGAGGCAAATGGCTAATGGTGGAAACAGATGAATCCTTCAAGACAGACTCAGTGGTCCCCTCTTTGTAGTATTTGATGGTGTGCTGGGTCTTGCCGTTTATGTCACCTAGCCTAGTATGTGGACCTAGTTTGAGACTGCTATAAAAAGAAGCTATAGTTTTACTTTGCTCACATAATTGCCAAATCAACTCAGCACTCAGCTTTCAAGAAGCCAAACCAGTCAGCAAAGTGTGGCCACAACCATGTGTCCCCTGGAAGACTATCACTGCAATAGCTAAAATGAGAATGTGTAGCTACCTACTATTATTTTTATTATGACTCAAACTTGGGTTCAGGCTGTTCACAGCCATTATGGTACTAGCTTGTAACCTATCATTATGAACAGATTTCACAGCCTGCACTCTCTGCAGCATTCAGTCCTTACAGAAATACATGATGAAAGATCCTGACAGCGGCAGTGCTCTTGTTCACATCCTTCATGAACAATGGCAAAGCCCCTTGTTCCCAACACGCTGTGTCAAAGTGTACTGGGCTGGAGTCTGAAGCTCACCTTACTTTCTTAAATTACACGGGCAATTTCATAAGCAGCAGAACTTGGTCTCCTGGTGTTTAGTCATCATCTGACCAGTGTATCCAAGAAAATGTGAGCTCCGACTAATGTGTCTCTGGTGTTTGGAGCAATCCCAGCTTTTCCTTCTCGCTCAGATGAGTATTCCCTGGTGTGCAACAGAATTGTATTCATGTTACCAACTTCTTCTCTGATGGGAAGATGATGAGGTTTCTCTCTCTCTTTCTTCTCTACAGAAACATCTTTTTTAACGAAACTTCTAAGAACTTGGTATCTTCAAGACCCTATAACCATGTCAGCTTTGGCTGAAACAGGCAAAAGGATTCAAAAATTATTGATGAAAAGGGAGTTAAAGAGGGCCAGTAAAACCAGACAAGCTAAATATTAAAAAATCAGACAAGGGGATAGTCGTGCCATTATGGTGTTTCCCAGAGAGACAGGAATGGTCATCTTTGTTTCATATCTCTATTTTTACCAAGTTTGAAATCACAGCAATGGACAGTTCAACTAGTGAGAGCCACCAACCCACAAACCAAAAAATACCCTTCTTCCCTCTACTGATGCTGCTGAGAAAAGCAAGATTACAGCAAGAGCAGACTTCCCAAAGCCAATTGGGACTGAAACAGAGACATTCACAGCACTGAACCTCAGCAACTTGTGCATTTCCACAAACTGAGGTTTTCTGCAGTTTGTGCCCACCTGCACGCTGCTGTAGCCACATTGCTGTCTGCACTTGGGCTGTGCCTCAGGTATGCATCTCTGAGCCGTAGTCCCATCTTTGGCTCCAGTGTGGGCATGCCGCCTGTTGCACATCCAGCCCATGGCATGAGGAATGCAGGGCAGCAGCCCAGATGAAAGGCAACGCCTGCACCTCAAGCACATCACAAACAATGCCTCAACTTGGCTTTGTACCATTTGGGACTCCAAGTCCTTAAGAAGACATTCCTCCTGTGGCTCTAAGTTTTTGTGTAAATGCAAAATACTAAGATTTGTATGTGCAAATCAGTTTTCTGTGTGGAAAACACATAATTACAGATCCAATATTTGCGGTCCTCAGTTGCAAGTACATCAAATCTTTCCAGACCTAGCAGGGGCATGAAGTGAAGGCTTAAAACTCACAGATCTCCTATTATGGACACAGTTCTGCCAACACAGTGGTTTTCAGAGATACTTCTTTATTATTTAACCAGCTCCAAGTTTTAAATGTGAAAAAGGTGAACTGATGCTCAATGTTTATTTCTCATCCTTATTTGTTAGAGTGTGTGGTTTGGTTAAGAAAGTAGCTATAATGAGATGAGACCACAGCCCACTGGTTAAAAAGCTAAGAATAATCATGTTAATGTTTTATTCATGTGGGAATGTTAATTAAGATGCAGCTGTAATTACAGTACCATCATCATCTAGTGGCCTGGAAGTGCAAATGTTCTTCCTAACATATGGAATAATAGAAACCGGCTCGGTACAAACGCTGCTAACCAATACCCGGACAAACACTCAGCTACACACATCTCCTGGCCCCCAGGGTGCTCTTCCAAAAGGCATCAGTCACTGCCACTCGCACAAACTGTTGAAGACAAAGCTGCATTTTGCATCTCCGGGCTTAAAAAAAGATCACACAGCATCCCAGGATCGAAAACAAATAAACAGGCAGCTAACCTCAAAGTCCTCACTGACACCAGAACAAATGTTGGGAGCAAAAGTTAGATGTTGGGGAGGTTTCTTTATGTCCACCTTTGCTTGGAGAGTTTGTGGTGCTGACAAAGATGCTGGGCAGCAGGAGCTGTGCTTTCAGGGCTGCACGGGGTGCCCTGGGGCCAGACCTCGCTGGCACATGATATGCGTCTGAACTGGATGTGGTGCTGATATTCAGCTACAGCTGCTGTAACCTCTCCTTCCTCCAGAACACCTCTGAGCAGCACAACAGGCAGGAGCTGCTCAGCATCATTCATCTCAGAGGTTGCCTCATCATAAATAGCAAGAAAGCAAGGAGCAGAAAACAAACTATTATTTACCCTTCTCTTGCCATTAAGCGGAGAATTAAATTTTACATTATCCTACAGTGTTTCTGTGGATGTACTTCTGCTTTCCTGAAGACCTGGCTTAAACAGCAGCTGAAATCTAGGAAGGTCTGTGTGAAGCTCCAAAATCTGTGTCAAATGTCTTTTTGTCACAAGTGCTATAAAAAAAAACCCTGGTGATGCTTAGCTTTTTGGCAAGCTTATTTTGCTATCCACCACTCTGACCAAAGCTTTTTCATCTCTACACATCTACTGCTTTTGTCTTACAACACATAGATCATAAAACTTCATGTAGAGTTTGTCTTTCTACTCCATGTGCATGACTGGGAAAGTCCAAGGTTTTGACTTTGTCCATCACAAAAAGTAGGAGCCGGGCAGAGAGTTCAGGTTTACGCTGGAACAGCTTTCAAGGTCACAGCTCAAGGGCTGGTTGAAACCTATCTGTAATAAAAGCACTCACAGCTCACTTTAGCTGGAAAAATATATTTTCATTCTGCTGGACATGTCAACATATCTAAATTAGATTGTGTTATGGAATGGAAACAGTAATCAAAATACTAAAAAAAATAATCCCCCAAAAAAAGGTCAACTCAGGAACATAAAAACAAACAAAAAAAGAAAGCCGTAAATACAACAAAAGGTTGTTTTCAAATTTCTGAAAATTAAGAACAGTATCTTGTGGCAAAGGGTAAGCCCAAACCAAATTTTTGTTTAAAACGCTACAATTCAGAAAACCCAAACATGTTATTTGAAATAGAGTTCCCTGAAGAAAAACATGTATGCTCACAACCCTCTCTAGTGTTCCCACCACAACGTATCAGCCTGGCACTGCCAGGTGGTTGAGTAGGAATATTTTGATGAAAGATGTTTCAGCCAGTTTGATAGTGTACGAGGGAAGGACTCCTCTGTGCATCAGCTGTTTCATTAGTATTTGCCAATCACCTGCTGTGCCTGGGGACTTTGTTCTTTGGGTGGACAGGAAAACCAGTGATTCAGTTGTCACCGCAAATTTCTTGCCTAATGGTTGCAGTGTTTAATTGTCTTAATTTCTCAGTAGTAGAGGTCCAATACTTAATGAAACCAGTTAAAGGAAACAATTAGTGTAACACTTGTCAATCACGAGGTGTGTCAAATGTTAACACACAGAGAGCTGCTTACCAGCTGTCCAGAAAGTCTGTACCTGGTTCCATAACCAGAGATCTTGAGCTCAGAGACTCTCTCCTAAAAACTGCTGGTACTAAGTTGAGGGGAGCAGCTCTGGCCTTTACTGCAATAGAAATAAGAACAACAAAGAGCCCCTGAAACAGGTGAAAAAAAAGATACAACAGGATGATGGTTTGGGGGGACCTTCTACAGGAAGACAAAAGCTTTAATTGGTTTTCTTACACACATATTCAATAACTCACAATTAGCAGGTAACCTTTTTTGCGTGCAACAGGGAACTCCTAATTGTGTCTCTGGCTATTTGTTTAGGTGTAGAATACAGCCCTTCCTTCCACACTTCCATGACTCACTTCACACACAGAGATGTTCACTTCTCCTTTCATTTAGTGCTCCTGCCCTCATCTCCATGCTGAAGATGATGCATCAGCGCCTCCTTCGACTGACCCATTGACTCTCTTCTGAAACAGCCTTCTACACTTTGAGGGAATTCTGATTTCTATTAAATGATGCCATGATCTTCAGAAGAGTCATCTGCCTGATTATTTTTGAAGTCCTGCTGAACTCTTCATCCAACATATACACACAAGCAGTCTTCAGCCACTTCCACAGATGATCTATGACACTTACTGTGAATATCTCCAGGCTGGTATTTAAGTACCTGTGTCCATATGGGCAGACTAAGCAGTTTAGACACTGTCCCCTGATCATACGTGCCGTTTGTTGATTTGCTGGTACCCCTCCTGGTATGCTTCTGGCCCACCACTCTCCCAGATAGCACCCAGGTCTACTTCAGGGACTGTGTCCAATAACACATGGACAAAAGCCACACTGTTTTGGGAAGGAAACTAGTTTAGCTGCAAAGGCATGAGCTGTGCCACGTTATTTGCCTGAAGGCCAGGGAAACAGGCCCTTGTTCACTGTGTTTACTGCTGTAGATGCAGCCTCGAGCTGTTGCCTGGAAAATGCCATCCCAAGAACATACAGAGATATAGGAAATGAGGGCTATTTTCGAGTAGCTGTTTCTGGAGGTAAATGATCAGAAAGTCCAGCAAAGGGAAGAGCAGCTCTGCATGGACAGACAGACTCTCAGCCCTGGCCTAAATATTAACCACATTTGCCATTTCGTGATTCTTTTGGCAGCTTGGATGAACTGTTCCTATAAAGGATGAAACACACATGAGATCTTGGACCTGACAATAACTGCTACAGTGCGATCACAATGTGCTAAAAACTCATGAAAAGGCTCATCTCACCTGCTGTCACAGGGAATCAACACTGTCGGGACAGCCTGAGGCTGAAGAACAGCCCAGAAAAGACACCTGAATGTAGAGGATATCTAGTTCTGAAGAAGAGTAGTAGCTTCTGTTATCTAGACGTTGGGCAGAGCACACCTGGCATGCAGCAGGGCTGGACAGTGGAGGAGGAAGTGATCAGGGCATAGCATCATGCAAAGGAGAATCCCCCAAACCCCCAGTACAGTGTGGCAATACCCACCAATATCCCTTAAAATCAGACCCTACTAGCATCAGCCTCAAATACTCAACCCCCAAACCAATAAGCTTGGCAACTAGATTGATTCTTAATACAAGCTGAATTATTTCTTTTTTTCTTTATCATTTGCACTTGCTTTCCTCAGCAACCTTGGTCCAACCAGTATGGACCTTTCACTCTCCAGAGGTATGTGGGACACTCATGAACAAGCATGACAGCTGCTGGGTTTCAAGCAAGACATTCAGACTGTGAAGATTCAGATGACAACTTGAGGCACAAACAGCTCTCTCTGCTTGCCAGGAGTACCATTTCCACTCTCCAAATATACAATGAATATACCATGCTGACCTGGTTAGAAATGAAGGGAATTTTCTTTGGTTTTTTACTAAGTTTTCTTGTACCATTACGTTGAAAGGGAAAATTCTATCAGAAGAAAGTTATGAGCAATATCCAGATCTGGAAAGTTTTGCAATTTCAAGTGTTCCACCTCTGGAATTTAGTTCCACTCTTTACACCCAAGTAATATCAACCCTCTCATGCAATCCCCCATCCTACGTGGGAGTTCAGGCTCCAGAGGTCTTCAGTGTGGTACAGTTAAGCTTTTGCCATCTACTCGTCTCTTGGTCCAAGCAATTTGGAAGGTCTGGACCTGTCCTTGTCACCAGTCAGAGCATTCACAGAGATTTTTGTATTAGTTCAAATGACTCTGTAGTGACCCCAGTTGCTTTAGTGAGGCAATCTCGATTTAGACTGAAGAGGAACCCACACCAACAGCTACACCCTACATGTATGTGTATATAGAGTAGAATAAAATATTTCTGTTGGAAGAGACCTACAACAATCATCTAGTCCAACTGCTTGAACACTTCAGGGCTGACCAAAAGTTAAAGCCTGTCCAAAAGCCTCTTAAACACTGACAGGTTTGGGGCATCCATCACCTCCCTAGGAAGCCTGTTCCAGGGTTTGGCCACCTTCTCAGTAAAGAAATGCTTCCTAATGTCTGGTCTAAACCTTCCCTGGTGCAGCTTTGAACCATTCCCACATGTCCTACCACTGGATACCGGGGAGAAGAGACCAGCACCTCCCTCTCCACTTCCATTCCTCAGGAAGCTGTAGAGAGCAAAATATGTATATGTAGTTATATGTACATATAAAAAACTATAACTATATGGTCAAATGTATGGACAAATATATTTTGCAGTACTAGATGGATTTTTTTTTGACAGAAACATTTCCACATTGAGCATTTTAAAAATCCACTATGGCCATGTGGCTCCCAGTGATACCTTCATGCTGTTAAGAAAGGTAACAGCAGATATGGAAACCAAAGGAAAAGAGTGAAGGCTGAGAGCCCTGGGGGTAGGACCTGACCTTGACAACCCTTTCCTGAAAGCAAGCAGGGAGTTATCCCATCCAACTCAATGTCTACTGTATCTTGCAACACTGCCGCAGGGAGCTCACCCCCCACACCAGTGCTTCCCTGATGCCTGCTCTCCTTCAGCATCCCGTCACTCCAGCTCCCGTAACAAATGATGTTCCCGTTTATCTCTCACACCAACAGTGTCAAACTCCTTCTGGCTATTCCCAGGCTCTTTCTACAGAACTAATATATTAACAGAAGTATTTCTTGTTGCTTTGATTTTGCTACTGTTACTTTCTCCACTGATTTTAATTAAACACTCCCTGGTTGTAGGAGTGGGGCAGGGAAGGTTTCTTTCCTTTCTGTAAAAAACCCACCAAGAAGGTTTCCTTAATCTCTCACAAGCATAAAATAAGCTTTCATTATGCCAACGAGTAAGCTTCAAAGTTTTAATTAATTTCTCTGCTTACATAAGCATAACAATATTAGTCATGTTGGCCTATAAATTGTACCGACTAGCCTGGATTTTTAATTAAATTAGTGTCATTACATTCAGAGAGATTAAATATATTCCACCACATACCCTGTCTAGGCAATATTTTTCCTCCTTCTTAACCCCCCCCCAGTTCTTTGTGGACTACATAGGTGGGTTTAAAGCTGGGGACACCAGATGAGCTTACCAGCAAACTGCTTATAAATTAGCAGCCGCGTTTGGAAAAAATATTCCTTCAGAGAAGCAGGACCCATTCGCATATACTACAAACCAAATGAAACGAGAAGCCACAGGGATATGGGGATGGGGAGGAATGAATATGCACACTTATAAAAGATAGTCCCCGCTGTCTGTAATTTGTAAAATATTGTACAAACATAAGTTTGGTTTGCTATTGTAGCAATTTACTGGTGCCTACTAGAACATTCATTTGTGTGGTGACCTCTATAACAATTCATAGGCTCATTTAATCATGGAAATGGATGGCTCAAAGGGACCTTGAGAGATCAATTACATCCCCTGGTCCTCTCTTGAGGTATATAATAAATAATAGAAACAAGAAGAGCAAAACCAAAATGCGTAAAGAAAGTGGGTACGGTTTAGAGTTTGGTCTCCTGCTGTGTTAGAGGTTATCACAGATAAATTGTCCTTGGAAAATACCTCCTCTTATTTGAAACATGCTTTAACTCAGTCGTAACTCATACCAGATGAATTAAAGCTTGACTAACAATTCTGATGTTCTCTTACTGAGGCTTGAAGAGTGTATTTAATGACTAAAATGTGTTTATTTAAAAATTACATAGCAGAGCAATGACAGTCTTTTGCAAACTTCAACAACAAGTCTGTTTTGCTGCCTGCCGTTAAAAAAAAAATTGCCTTCCAAAACAGACAATAACCTTTGGTCTCTGCAGCCACATCCCACAGAACAAATGATTTTACATTACATATGCACACCACGACCACACCATGGACTCATTTAAATCACTAGCTGCTCGGCTATTTCAGTCACAGATGCTATGGCTTAAAGCAATTCTTCCAGTAAGTTTGTACAGGAAGCACAAATCCTACATGTGTCAAATGTAAGCTTTTGAGGGCACAGGTTTTTATATTTGCTAAACCTGGGGCATGTCCATGCAGAGGTAGAACAAATGCTTTTTGGTGTGTGGACTGCAGTCCTGGCCCTGTCGTCATCCATCCCACTCCCTGCCCCACATCTAAAACATCCAACAGGTAGGCTGTTCCCTGAACCCGAAAGAAAGTGGCAAAAGACACATACACAGCAATTGGGGAGGACACAAACTATGGACAAAGTAATGAGGTCACCAGTCCTTGGGTGATACGTGTCTGTCCCAAAGCAAGACATAGATAAATACGTAAAAAGATATGGATAAGGATGTGGATACAGATATACCGCTATATTGCAGTTTCTTTACTATTACATAATAATTATAGAGAGGACTCCTAATTGCTTACCAGACACCCAGAACCAGCTGTAGTGTTGCATCACAGGTCTCCCTGTCAGTGCATGAGCCCAGCCTGCAGGACTACCTACAAGGAACACTGACTTAGGCTTACCCAATATTGACCCCCGGGCGTTTCTCACTGGAGTAGCAAGAAAAGCACTTTCCATCCTACAACCAACAGTATGATGCACCAGCAGCAGTTTTGCATTCTGGCCAGGCAGGAACATCTCCCCCAAGCATCCTCCATATATTATCTCCTGAAATGGAGTTCTTCCCAGCAACTGGGAGGGGACATGCCTGTTTAGATCTTCCAGTGGGAAGCCAGGAAACATTTACTTATCAAGCCAACAGAGTAATTATATTCCAGTCCCTTCAGAAGCTAAGCAGGGCTCAGAGTCTTACACTAGAAACTGCTTCATGGATGGACACAGAATTAGAGAATGCTTCAGTTTTGCTCCAGCTCACTGCATATTCAAGTATGATATGCATTCTTCCCAGCCCAGGTACATGGAGTTTTGCCTTTGGGGATCATTCACCAGGATGAAACCAGTAAATATTCATTCAGCTGAAGAAAGGCTGACTCTTAGTGTAATAGTGATATGATCCACCTGAAGGTGAGTGGGGAATCATCTGGGTTGGCCTCCTTTGCATGTTTAAAGACATTAAGACATAGAGAAGTGGCTTCAGCTAGAGAAATCAGGAGTAACTGCCCAGTGAAATAACAAACACTTGGTTCCTGTCCCAGGTGGCAAGGCACAGTTCAGTGCCCAGGAATTAGGCAGGCTAGGAGCAGACAAGACTCTGTTGAAAACCTAAGATGGGTTTTTTGAGTAAGTGGGCCATGATGAGGAGAGAGGGATGAAGACAGATTTTTCCTTGGTGCGAACCTTCTTTACTTTTATTAAGCATAAGTGAATGCAATGGGGGGGGGGGGTAACCTTTCATCCTCCCCACCCCCAAATCCTTCCCAAAAAAAAGCCCTGCTAATTTTCCATTCATCTTGCAAACTGCAAAAAACATGGCCTTAGTGATGAGGGCACAACACCCCTAAGCAGAGGACTGGAGTTAGGGTGTCATTTTAGCTGGCTTTTGCCCTCAAATCAACATGCTGTGAAGGCCAAATATCTCTGTATGACAACACTAAGCCATAAACTATCTGGCAATTTTGTAAGCAAAACTATGCAGAGATTTAATGGCAGAATCAAGAAGGAAAGGCAGGTTTGCTGAAAGATCCCAGACGCAGCCATAAGGCCAAACAAAATCAGAACAGAGCAACACCAGATCTGGAGCGGGATGAAATAACTGCTGATCTAGCTTGTGCATGACATATATATCACCTATTACTAACGCAGTGGAAGTCATAAAGCACTGTAGAGGTGAAAAAATGGTACTTTATCTGTGAACAGAAGCTCTGAGTTTCCTTGACCCTGCAGACTAGCTCTGTAAAGGGGTGATGGATGCTCAGTCCTGCTAAAGAGAGGTGGCCACCACGAGCAGCTCAGGATTTCAGCTTTCTTGCATCAAAAATGAAAAATCAGAGTGAAAAAAACAGGCCCAGAGCTTAAACTGTCAGACTTTTAGGAGTATTACGCCATTCATTTTTGAATGGTCATCTTTGAGGCCGTGAATCCTGCTATTGCTCTTGTATAGAAAGATATAATACAGTGGATGGCGGAACTAGGTCACAGTATCATAACTTTCCCATGAAAATATAAAGTACAGCTAAATTTTTACTTTGTTTTGCAGAACAAATCCATTGGAATGGCAGAGGCAAATCATGAACTGGAGCAAAATAATGCAACAAAACTACTCCAGTTTAACCCCATGGGCAGCCTAGCTCAAGGAACCTACAGACATCTACAAACAGTTAACCTCTCCCTAAGCGAGAGCTATATTTGCAGAGTTGAGGTCAAATTATAAAACCGTGATCTGGACTTTGGCTGAAACTTTACAGTTTAGGAATTTTCATAACAAAGTTTTGCTTCATTTTGACGTTAAATGTGGAGATTACAACTCATTGAAATGTAATGGCAGAAGATATTCTTGTGGAAACATTTGAGTAAAACAAATATTTTCCAGCTGGACATTAGCTTTTCCAAAAAAAATAGAGTAATTTTCAGACAAATGTAAAAATTTTGTCATTTTAAGTGCTTTTTTAAAAGTTTTAAGGCAAACATTTTAGAGAAAGCAGGTGTTCATAATAATATTAATTTAATTGGAAGTTCAAACTCTCAGTGGATAAAGAGGAATGCGAAATACTGATCTCAGTGGAGAAGCCTTGGTAGGAAGTGTTTGCTGTCTGAAGGTATGTCTTCACTGTAGCACAGAAAGAAATAAGATGAGATTAAGGATAATTTATCTGAAAGGTCTAGACTTGGGGGAAGAGCAAAGCAGTTGTGTCTACAAAGCAGAAGGACAAAGAGGGATCATAAATTAATTCAGGTAACATATCTAAATGTGAAAATACATTCGCTATGTAGCTATTTTTTGGCCGTGCAGATCAGGCAGTATTTAGTTTGGCTGAGACAAGAACTGAGATGACTGCTGACGTAGCGAATAAATAAATCAACAGGAGCCTGACACTGCTTTAAGCTGGACCAATTTAACTCAAGACCAGTTGTTCTGAAATTATTCAAGTTCTTTCAACACACAAATGGTATGCAAGATTAAACCTGGGGTGCTCAGCATCAGAGAGGAGCCTCTTGCAGTTAAATACAATGATTTAATCTTTCATGCAACCAGGAGGTAAAGAGGGCCCATGGCTTGCTTATGTTCCTGAAAAGAAAACAAGCCTCAAAGTCACTTCTGGTATATACTGTTGGGTAATAATTAATTGCGTCTTTCAGGTGTAGATATTGGTAACAGGTAGAGAGTCTGAGATTATTAGAGACGACTGTGGCAAAAGAGCAGATTTGTATAGAAGGGTTAGTAATATGATCTCAGATAGATCAGATTAAGTGTTGACGTGGAAAATTATCTCCGTGAGTTGCTTTAGATAAGTGGTGAGGGAAATGAAAAAATTCAGAGAGTGGTTGCCAAAAGCCAACGGTAACATATCCCCACGCACCGGTGTAAGAGAGACCAGGAGGGAGAAAGGAATAGGCTTCCGAGCACTTCATTTCCAGTGGTGCTTCACTGACACACCACCTACCACAGTCACAACCCCATGAAGGACCTGGGCTTCTAGAAACTGGTGCAGTGAAGATAATCAATGAAAACCACTCAGGAGAAGGCTTTTTTCCTCCTCCCAGGTGGTATTTCACAGCCCAGCAGTGTGAATTACATGCCCACGCCTTGTCAATGCCCTCACGCTGCCAGATGATAGGAAGCATCCACACTGCAAATGGGAAACAGGCCCTAAATTCCAGAAAATAAAACTGTGGTTTTTTCTGAATGCCTCAGTAGTTGGTAATATGGAATTATGTAAATTTAGGCTAATTAGAATGATATGCCAGTACATACATATTTTCTGAATCTAGAAAATAACACGTTTGAGGTATCAGGAGGCTGACTTTATTGGGGAAACAGGGAAAAAGGCCTGGGGAATCCAGCCCCACAGATACTTTATAACGATGATATTTTACAGTCTCTCACGTGTTTTCCATGTAAGAAACTTTGCCTTTCATCGAATAAATTGTTTCCATGCTTTTCTTGGTTTTCCTTTGTGTCTTTTTTTATCAAAAATGATCATGCAGATATACTACTTTCTTTGAAATACTTGAGAGCAGTAGTGCATTCCCTAGACACTGTCTTCTTTGAAACTAGCTGTCACCATTTGCTTTTTGGCATTAAATTCTCCGTATGGTGAGCTCCAATCACTTCTGGTCACCCTCCTCTCCTGGCCAGGTCCTCAGGCCTGTGCAGTGAAGCCACTGACTTCCCAACAGTTTAGATTAGCCAGATATCTGACTGGCTGTCTCCGCTTTGATCTATTTTAGATGAAAAACATGTGCCACCAGCACTCATGCTTTAGAGAGATATGAAACTTATCACCACCAGGAGTCTTTGCACAGAGAATTATTTGCAATGGGGGAGGTTCCCTGTTCTATAAAGTCTCCACCACCAACAGAAAGTATCTGTGGACTATCAGTTGGGCCAATATGTTAGTAAACTCAGCGATGCAGATACCACGCTGAGGAGGTCTCTGCCATAGGTACCAGACGGCTCCTTCCTATGGAGATGGCTTCCCCATCTGCCCTCCAAAAGACTGTTGTGAAGATCCTTGTGTCTGAGGAAATGAGCCAAATATGCTAAATGCAATAGGTAAGAGTTGTGAGGAGCCTTTACGATCAAATGCTAAGAATTTAATTCCATTGAAAATACTCTTAATGACAGAGAAACATTAGGCAATGCTTAGCACAAGGAGAAGTAGCTCTGTGGGGAGACAGGGCAACACCAGAAGGAGCTGGATTTACATAAAATTAGGAACTTAGGCTGACTAGGAAATCTGCTCCAAGGGAAAACCTTATTTCCAGGATGGAGATTAGATTGTTGTCCTGCCACAGTTAGAGCCACAGAACAGCCACGAAAATTAAGACTTTTCTTTAAGCAGGCCTCCAGGGTTCATAGCTGCCTGCTTCTGACCTAACAGTCCCCTGGGTTTATCTTTTGACAGAAATGCTTTTTTTAACCTCTCACTCAGTGTTTTGATCACATCTCTGACAAAATATTGAAGAAGTTTCAATCATAGGGTCTTCACTAGTGACAAAAACTTTGAGGGTAACTAACTGAGTGACTTTACTTCTCCCTTGGTTGCACCAGTGCCCATGCTGAACGCCCATTTACAGACTTCTAGTGAACACAAAGAAAATTGCACTTCAGTTGGGCAACGTGGTTTTTTTCAGTAATTAGAAGAAAATGTAATTTATTAGATCAAAAACTGGAACATTCCACAAGTCTAAGAAATTCCTAAACATGGAATCATGATGAGGGAAAAGTCAACTGTGTAAAATAAAACCACAGCATATAGCCATTTTCTAATAATTAGTGCTGCCAATGATTCTTGGCACAGTTTTTGCAGTGGGATTTTACACTATGGTCAGCACTACTGTATGACAAGTATGCTGTATAACAAGTATGTTATTCGGGTGCCTGAAGATACCTGTGCATTTAGTGGTTCAGATGGAGCTGTAATTGTTATGACTGCATGAAGCAGCAAGGATAAACAGAGAAAATCACTGAGCTTCACTCTAGCTGCATAAAACCTTAAAAAAAACCCAGAACTTCTTGTTTTTCTCCCCTTCTAATTCAGACAAAAATGCAATGCCAGCCTTTGCCACATCAGCAAAATGAGAGCTGAATGACTGCACTGCTTCTTATTCCTTTCCCTCTTCTCACTGGGAGAGTAATAGTAGGCAGGACACTGGAGTGAACAGCTTCTCGGCTAGTTCTCAGCTCTTCAGAGGAAGCTCTACTTGGAAGTTACACTCTTGTCCTGCCTTCCCCAGCTGCAAGACATCGATGCCAGCTGTATGGAGAGGTGCGTGAGTTAGGCATAACTGCTTGATGACAGCTGGACAGCATGTGTCAAAGATCCTTCAGCTCTTTTGAGCACATCTCCTTGTCTTTACAGGCAGATGCAAGGGAGCTTTGGGAGGTAGGGAGCAGAGGTTAACCCACTTCTGTGCTCAAGACAATGATGTAAGCAAGCACAGCGTGGTTATGCAGCTTTGAGATCCATAGCAAAGGCAAGGAGAGCTTGCATCATCTTGTAGATATCTCCAAAGAGGACTACAGGTATGTCTGTTCATTTGTGTCCTCCTATGTGAACCGCGTGTTCCTGACAGTAGGAACACATCTCCAGCAGTAGTCATAAAACTTGCACCATACACTTGCATGACTGGAGCTTCTATTTTTCCATCCAATGAAGTGTTTGCATGTACAACACAGATAAATGCAGAAGCAGATGTATGCTTAATTATCCATTTGGTATGAGCAAATGTGCCTGTCTCTGCACAGGTGTGTGCATGTGCAGTCACTTATTGCTTAAAATGTTCTTTGTGTCTTCACCATCAGAATGGTGCAACATAATTATTAGAAGCCAAAAAAAAAAAAAAGGTCTATTTTGTTAATACTTAAGAGGGTTACAGGAGATTTTTCATCAGTCATTTTGCATGTCTTTTAGCTTAGCCCAAAGACCTACTGGGAAAATTACCTTTAACACCAGGAAAATGGAAGCTGTTGTGCTTCAGAAGAAAAGCTGGCTACCAGCTGTGAATATGAATACATTTTCTGTTGAGCTTTTCTACTACAAAGTTGAGCATTAAAGGTGTTATGATACTTCCTTTGAATCAGGTTTTGATAAAATTAAAAGGATCACAACTGTATGTGCTTCACTGTCATACTCAACTCTTCAACTTCCAGTCATGAATGCAGAGACAAGCCTGCACCACGATAAGAGGCCTGAACAACCACTTGAACTTCAGTTTCCACGTATAACCTTTTAGTCTAAGAACTTTACAATGAGCCCTCCAGCACTGAAGGTCCACCAGCTCTATACCAGAATTTCATTATCCCAAACTAAAAGTGGGCTTTTCCAGTAACCTGGATCCATATTATCTCTCCTTCCAATGTGTTAAAAGAACATCTGAATCCATCTTTACAGTAAGCTAAGCTTTGTGTAGATGTCATCATAGAGCTAGTGTTAAAGGACATTAATTTCAAACACAGAGTTTTGACTCCCATAGTTGTAGGGTGTCCTACCAAGCTTGTTCTTAACCAATATGATGAGCCCTCCTACCTTAAAATGACTGTCCTAGACCTCTCAGTAATGCAAGGATTGCGGTTTCCATTTTGCTGAGGGACGCAGTGTCCTCTGGAGACCAGCTGTGGAGTTAGGCAGCTGTAACAGGGTCAGCACCATCTCAGGAGGCAGTTAGTATGCCAGCAAAGATACAGGATCTTAAGGTGAGATCGTGCCTGATGTTAATTTTGTCCTCACAGTCCTGGAGTAACATCAGGGAATTCCTCTGCCTATTACAATTTTCTTCAAGTTTCCCCTAAATTCAAAATGTCCTTTCTGTAGGGCTTTTCAGACATCTAATTCCACTCTTGATGAGGTCTTTGGGCTACATCACATGGTTAGCAATGCCTTTGTTTTCTTCTGAAAGGCCAGTGAAACCAAAAAAATGTATTTTAAGATAACATGTCCTAAGTGCTAAATCCCAGAGTATCTACTTACTATATTAGAATCTCTTGAGATGCAGTCTGCTGAGGAGAGGACAGTGTCTGCTGCTGACTTGGGTCAAACTCTAGAAAACTTTTGAGAGCTGCCTGTTAACGACTCACTTCCTTCCATCTAAAGGAGGAACTGTAATTCAATTTTAAAAAAAAACATTTTCAAACAGAATCTGTGCTACCAGTGACATGACTCTCAGGTCAAAAATTTAAGGAAGTTAAAATAGCAGAGCTGCCAGACAAGAGCTCATCCAGACCACTAGAGGAAAATCAGACATTTACAAACTCATGGGGAAAGCAATGAACCCAGCAAAGTATCCTGTTTTCACATGAGTTTGATTAAGGAGATGCCCTAACTCACTGGTATGAAGTTCTGTAAATCTTGGTATGCCAGGAAAATCCTATAGAATACCAAAGGCAGTGTCAATATTAAAAACAAGGCTGCAGTAAGTCATCAACCTGAAATCAACAAATATAGCTGATGTTTTAAAAAATGCTTTCAACACAAGAAGAAAAGCTCGTATACTATCCAGTAAGCCATAGATCCTGAACCTTTCCTTAATTTGTAGCCATGTCTCAGCTGTAACTCAAAGCAAAGAGCATCGTATTAGTAGAGAAAGAGTTAACACTTTAACTGTTTAATAAAAAATGGCAGCAAAACAGGAAGTGGTGAATGGTAATTGAAGTATGAACTAATTTAGGCTACAAGTTAAAATAAAGTCCCTGACTGGAGGTTCTACTAGGAGCAATCAGAGAAAAACAAAAATAAAAGAACATTTAAAGGGATTTGATAAGTTTATGACCAAGGTTGTACAAGGCTGTTGTCTCTGTAAGTTGGAGCTGAACTCTGTTGGCGCACTTCCAGTCCTGTGAACTGTGTTCCCATTGACCAGATTTACCAGATTTTGCATCCCACTTCTCCCCATTGATGTCACCCAAAGCCACGCATTCTCCTGGCTCTTGATAGGTGTCTGCTGTGCAACTTCTCTCTTCCTGCTGCACCACCTCTTTGAACTGTCCTTTCGCAGAACATGTATCCTGCCACTGGCTATGAAGGACGCCAAGGAAGCTAGACTCTTAATCTATGCATATCCATTTGCAGTTTACAACTACATGCTGTGAAGCTTCTTCCCCACTCCCAACCTCAGATAGGGCTCAAGTTTCCCCCTGTCACCACGTTATCATAAATACTCAATGAAAAGCAGTGATGGCAAAGACATTCTCCCTCGAACAAGGAGCTAAGAACCTCTGTGTGGAATCCCCTACCTCTCAGAAACTGCTCCCTGGTTTTCTGCTCTTAGTTTTGGACAGATCCATTTCAACCACAGCCCTACATTTCTTCAACATTTGCTTGGTCTGGAGTGTTGGAAGATAAAAAGCTTTTGTGCTCTGACATTATATTCAAGAGCAGAATTACAAGACTGCTATACTTGTGAGGAAAATTTCATCACAACCTACCATGGAAGGATGTGATCAAACAGAAGACAATAGTGCTAATAGTATAGTAATGGAAAAGATCAGTAATGTCATAGAGCATTAAAAAAGATAACTGGAAACACATATCAACAAGCTATTATTAATGAATAGTTATATTGGTTATCAAATTGTAGTTGGATTATTACTCTGGTGTCATTACCAATGCAGTGCCCAGCACCGGAATATCTGCTGTGGTTTAAAACTAACGTGGCAAACAAAAGACCAGAAGTGGATTATGATGTAAAAGGATGGAAACAAGTAGGAACCTGACACAAATAATAGCTTAGGGAAATGACCTTTGCTGTTTTTTGAGGTTCTCCTGGATGAAAGGAGAGTGTCAAGAAAAGGATGTTTGTGAATGTGTGACTGGCAAAGAGTTTCTCAGGAAATATAAGTAGAAAGAGAAAGTGACAGAAAGAGAACCCAGGGGACCTCCTCAGCACTGGTGGGATATATGCTGAAGGACATGCTGAAGGGACTCTAGAAGGACTCTAGAGACATAACTCAAGAGTCATCTTAAAAGATCTTTGTCAATGGCACCAAGGAGGGTGATGTCCATGAACCATTACGGTTCATGAACCACCACGGAGTCAGGAACTGTTGCTGAAACCCATAAAAGGTGACCTGTCATCCTAGGACACCTGTCCAAGTGGCTAGAAAGAATGAGCATCCTAGGATGCTCGTGGAGACTCTCCAGTGCTTTAAATACCATTTGGAATACCCTTTGAGTCCTCTTGGTAGGGCTTTAAGTTGGACCAGCCCTAAATCCAGGGCAGACCCAAGGAGCTAAGCCAATTTTCCTTAGTCATAGCAGTGTCCTGCCACATCCAGTTACAGAGTGAAAGAGTCCAAATTTTAATTGGACAGAGATGAGAATTAATATGGATCTTTGGTCTGGACAAGATCTTTTGGTATGCTCCAGTTCAATAGGATTTGGAAGTGACACCATCCAATCTCAGGCTTACATCATAGCCTAATGTTGCATCAGAGTAAACAACAGCATTCTCATAAACAGCCTAGACCTTTCATGCCAAGGGAACTGCTGAAAATAAGAGTTAAAATATCAGGCACATCTGGACCTAGTCCATAAGAACACTTTCCCTTGAATTTGAACTTTGATTCAAAGAATAGAGGGTGGGGAGGGAAGCTATAAACCCTCCTGTGATATGACAAGTGAGGGTTGTTCTCATTAAGGTGATGTTGTGCTTTTAATTAGACAGTCACTTCATTTGGCTCTAAAGTGTCAAGTATAATTAATACAACATTGATTACTCCATGGTAATCTTGGGAGCTGAATCATATTTTTTTTGCACTCTTCAAAGGCCACACACTGTTCTGATGAAGTGGGTTGGTCCCTTTGCTACCAGTCGGGATTACCTCTAGCGTCTGTGTTTGTATCTTGTCCTACTGTCTATCTTTTCTTCTTCTACTGAGAAAGAACTTTTCTATCAAAGGCTTTTTTAACTTTTGTGTTGTTGAAATACACTTGATGACCCCAAGAAAGCCAGGGATAGGCACAGGCAACCAAGTGTCTAACTATCTGTCTATCTTGAGATGCAAACACTTGCTTACAGGGCTTGAGGGATGTAATTTTAACACATACACACATACTGTGGGATCAGAAAGATGCAATATTGCCACTGTAGTGAATCACAGCTGTGCCCACACCTGTGTATTCCTACTGTGGCTTTCACCTACATTTTTCTACACTACATTTGTCTCAAATGTGAATCTTCTTTCTGCTTGTTCTCAGAGAAGTCAAACACTGGTTTCTTTCCTCACACTCCCTCAGAAGGAAAGACAAGCATGAATTCATGTTTTGCATCCTTCACCATTTTATAGATGTGTCTCCAGGTGTGTAATGAGAGTTGGCATTTTGTTTTTCATCTCTGTATAACATTCCCAGCTACCAAAGTGGAATGTCATGACTGACCGGGACACTTTAACATCCAGGTTTTGCTGTGGGATTTCTGGTGCCATTGTCTTCTCGTTGCATTGCTAGGTGGTGTGAGAAGGTGTGGCTGAGAATGGATCTGTTGGTAGGCTGTTCTCACAGAGAGGACTCCTGGGTGTATTGGGTTGTGGCCTTCACTGAGCTCCAAACCTCCCTAAGGAACCATGGTTCAGTCTTTACATGTGCTCTCTGCCTGATTTTCTTCCTGTGATGTTACCTAGGTTCTTAAGGACACCCCTGAAGCTTAGTTTCTCATTGCTCTTCCAGTGTTTCATAAACATAAAACCATGTTTAATAAATACTACCTGTTGAATTGTAGGGCTCATGGCATTACACAGGACGGATCAACGCAATCGAAGAAACACAGACCTTCCTAAACGGTTTATTAAGCACGAACAACTGTGCCTGGCAGACAGACCCACACACAGTGAGCCAAGGCTTTGTCTCCTGCCCAAGTCCCAGCGTCGTCTTTGCTCACCAGAGACCCCAAGGTCGGTGGTGGCCCCTCTGCACAGCCCGCAGAGACATCTAGTGACTGAACCCCATACTGCTGGCAAGCGCCGGATTGCCATGGGCTGCCCGGGGAAGACGTACACTTCCTTCTTATTTTTTTTTCCGGTAGATATTTACTAAATCTAAATATTTTAAAAATAAATAAGAAGAACTGAAGCCTCTCCTCCCCATGGCACAACAGGATGCTCTTTCACTGTTTATCTTGGTTGAGGGCAGGACGTTATGTTGTAAGGAAGCATTGCTCAGCCTGATGCAGATACAGCTTGTTAGTATGTTGTATTTGCCCAAAATGGCTAGATAGGATTCAGGGTAATCTGCAGAACTTCAGCCAGATAGATGTGTTCCTTTGGGCTGGTATGAATCATGGAGCACTGAACTGCCGGGGGAAGGAAAGAGATTAAATAATTTACAGTAAAAGCCATTCTGGTCTTTGTAGCTATGTCACATGCAGACCTGCCTCATCTCAAAGCACCAGAGAGGACTCACGAGCTTTTCGAAGATTATAGGAGCTCTGATTATGGCAGGCACTGAGGAGAACATGGTGCTCCTCAGGGTTCAACAGGACTAAATGTTTCCAGTTGAACCACAAGATTAGGACTGAAGGATGCTGCTATTACTGCAGGCACAGGCACAGAAGCACGTTCCTCCGATTCAGCAGCAAATCGGCTTAGTTATGGTAGCTGAGGTAGGCTGTCCTCACCCAGCAAAAGTGAATTATTGCCATCTAGCTTAACCCACAGTGGCAGGAGTTTAAGATAAGTCGCATTCTTTCACATTAGCCATGGGCTGAGAGCACACACCCTGACAGTTACTGCATCTCAGCTGACGCTCAAGCCTAAACAGGATTTAAGTGGAGCACAAGTTGTCCATAGATCTTCTAGCAACCCAAAGACTCCAGATACCAGCTGTCGGGATAAACAGTTACTCTCCATGTGCTTATCAACTTCATCTTGTACACACTGTCACAGATGCCTGAGATCACTCAAGCTCAGGCAAGCAATGCAGATCCAGGGCACACACACAGCAGGTCCAGGAATTTGCAGCAGACCTACTTATTCCAGACTGGCTAGTGCATCAGGACCTGAATTAGCTGAATGCTGTTGCTATTCACTTGTTATCGTTTTTGCTTAGACATAAGAACTTACTGGGTCAGCATCCACGCCGTTTAGCATTCTACCTCTGACTCAGCTCTGAGTGCTTAAAAGACCTAAAGCCACAGAGCAGAGGGGAGAATAACCTACAGACGCCTGATTTCTAACATTTAGAAAGAGTGCGGTAAGTCCTGAAGCTCTAGGTTTAATGTCCCTCCCAAAATGCTTTTTATGATTAATTATAACTGGATAGTCTGGATGTGCATATATATTTAAGATCTGGCTAGTGACCAGAGGAGCAGAGGCAAGAGAAGATGAAAAATAAGGAGGGAGAAATATTGAACAGATCTTTTTTTTTTTAATCTCAACAGTTTTGACAGAAGCATGAGGATGGTTTTCATTTCATCCCAATTAGCTCAGCCTACCCTAGTTATGGAAAACTGGAAGCCACCCAAGTCTTTACCACAAGAACAATTCAGTAACATTAAGAAATATTTTTATTAATAGCTTTTGTGTCTGTGTGTGTGTGTGTGTGTGAAGTCTGGGCACATATAAGTGTTAACAATCATTAATGTTTGCTTCTCTACTGAAATAACTCAAACCATACTCAACGTGGCCAAACAACCTGACCTCACTTTTCTATCCCCACCCCAGTTTTGATACAAACGAGGTCATTATCACTGCCAGCAACTCAGAAAAACAAATCAAAACAAAAATGTAGGGAATAGATTAAAAACCACCTCCCTTTCATAATTCGAGGCCACAAGAGTCTAAAATAAGCTCATAAATAAGCCCCTGAGGACCGTTTTGATCTGTTCAAACAACACAATGGTTTTGCGGTGATTTGCGGCTCTGTCTGGGTATCTTGTTTACCAGGAGATGGCTCTTATCCTATTCATCAACAGGGCTAAGAATGGAAAGGAAATAATCCATATAGAAAAATAAGTGTGCTCTCAGCTGTCAAGTCCCCTACAGGCGAGATCATCTGGGTCCATCACCTGAACAGCATGGCTCAAGGGTATTGCCAAAGTCACATCACTGAAGGTATTTGGCCAGCGGGGATGCTTTACAGAGGAAAGGACAGTCCCTGTTGGTGGCTAACTCTCTGGTGCAAGTTTTGAGTAACAGCCTCCCAACCAATCCTGTAAATTAACATTATCATTCCTTAAGCATCCATTAGAAATATTTTCTTCTTGAGACTGAATGCAGGGGACAAGAAAAGGAGGTGGGACTATTCACACTTTTTAACTTTACTTGCCTAAATTAAATGTCCAAATTCAGAAGCCTGTCCCCTTTATATTTAATGGAAACAGCAGGAGGCTAATTCAAGATAAAGCTTAACTTAGGGCTCTGAATTCCCACTTGCAAAAGTGTCCACCTTTTGGCTGACTATGCTTTTATGCCTTAAGGAGGTAGTCTGCATTCCCTACAGGCTAAAAATATTGTTTGGTACCCTCAATAAAGGTGGTCTTCTTCATATGTGTTCAGACACACAGTCTTTGGTGGCATTGCCACTAAGTGCTTTGACCTTATAAAAATTACCAGCTTTAATTACATGACAGTGTGTTATGTGCCTGCCTTATTATTTTAACTTGCCTTGGGACACTAGGAGAAGGAATTTAATCACAGGGATTTAATCATATATTCAATTAGCTTTCTAGAAGTCCTAGTAATAGTAGAAGTCATAACCATCCCAGCAGGTTTGGTAGTATAGTGTCATAAGCATAATACTAATTCTCTGAGATATTATGAGAAGTGACCTTAACGTGGTGGCTTCTCACGGCAGCATTGCTAAGCAGGGATGGTGACTCTCTTAGGAGGACCATACACTTTTCAGAAAGTTTATTTGCATCTTTAATGTTAATGCAAATGCAGATTTGGCTGCACAGTCGAGGCTACTGGTGGTCTTCATCTCTTTACTCCAACTGGCAAAGGATTGAATGCATTACTACTATTTGAACACATCGCTCACCCTTGTCACCCCAGACTGTCCCACCTGCATTCAGGATGCTACTTCATCAGTCTCCCATATGTCGTCTCTCATATTTGTCAACTCCATGTTAATGTCTCAAATGGCACTGGCTGAACTGCTTCCCTAAAATATGGTTGGATGAAATGTGCCTCTCCAGTGATTTTAACCAAACTTCAGCTGGAGACTCTGGGCCCGCTGCTTAGCCAGATGGTTGTAAGGAACAAAGTTGTTGTTTAGAAGTAGAGCACCACAGATAGCATAAATGCTTTCAACAGATATTTTGACAGAGAAACTCTTTAAAATAGGTGCCCGTATGAGAGCACAAGCTGTGCCTGCATGTAATGCAAGTGCTGCCCGTCTCTAGTGGTTCAGCTGCTAAGTTCTCTTGAGTTCACCTGCACAGTGATTTATTCCCTTCAGGATATAGATAAGCCTCTTAACTTGGGGTGTGCAAGTTAAGTAGTACTTTCCAGTGGCTGGAAGACACATGCAGAAGACTCTGTGCTTGCTGATGCCTTTCAGACACACAGACTGCCATCGTGCCTCTTCCCAGGAGCACGAAGGATCAGTCACTGAGTCGTTACACAGACCCGGCGTTAGGGCCCTTGAACCAACGCACTCTGCTACAGAGCAGGGGCAGAGCAAACTCTGCTTCCTACCACTCATTTATACAGAATAGGTACAATCTGCCCCCCAGGAATGGTTTTGCAAATGGTCCATTTTACACATAAACTAAGGGTTTGGGTCTCTCTCCTTTTGTCCACAGCTGAATACATGAACTATAAGTCTATGAAGTTTTCAGCTTATTCTGGGCTTCTTTAAGATGAAAACAAGACACACACAATAACTGGGACATAACAGTGACAGCACCATTCCAAAATAAACATCTTAGCAAAATAGCCTGTAGTCAATCTTTATGCCATAAACCACCGCCAAATAAAAGGGGATGACAAAACAGCAAAAGTGTTTCCTTCCAAATTCCCCTTAGTTTTCTGGTAGTTTCTTTGCCTTATGACCACCCAGCCAAGATTTTCCTTCTACGTACAAACCTTCAGAAAAACCTTTGAGGAAGCCCTGCAATCCTCTTTGGGGGGAGATGACACAGGTTTGGTGTGTGAGAACATTGTCCTGATCTCTGTGCTCAGCAGCTTCTCCACTTTCTTTTTTTCTCTCTGTGTTTCAAGCACAGAATTGATTCTGTGAAAATGTATTTAAATATTATTAATATTAATATTAGTCTAAATCCTTGTGCAGAATCTCTTCATTCCCCCTGGCAAGTGGGCTCATTAGCTTGCACACAACTTGGTGGTGGCCTCTGGCTACAAGACCTCCTAACCACCATATACTGTGTTCATAAACAAAGTTCACCGGATGTTCAGCATCCAGCTTGCATGAAACTCTGCCAAGTCTGTAAGCACTAAATGTTGAACTAATAGTGAACTTTCATAAAGCGGGTCACATAATAAACTTCCATGAATGACTGTTGTAAGCTGCTATAAATTGCTCTGCGGCAGGTTCCAAGCAATGTTTTTACTGTCCTCTCACTAAAACCGCAGTAAATCCTTAGAAAGAAGAACAAAATGAGATGTGCTCTACCTCCAAACCTTGCAGCCTTGCCGCACGGTTTCTAGCCCACCTTCAGTCACAAAATGCAAAAAGCGGAGCCACTGTTTGCAATATTGATCACGGGAGTTTGTGTTAATCCTGTACACAAATAGGAACAAATGTCTGGTTGTTTTAGAGAGTCAAGATCTTTCTCTGAAGAAAAGTGGAAAAAATAGTCGGGTTTTTTAAAAATGCAAAGACCTTGAGTTTAGACAGCAGTTGAGCAAGTCCAACAGTGCAAGGGACTTTTATAACATCCAATTATACTATAAATTCAGCTGTGATGTTCCTTGTCCCTTGGCTCTCCCACCCTTTGATCAGCCCCAGACCCAAAGGAAAGAGCAGATCTGAGAATTAAGTGACTACAGATATAAGTCACTTCTCTTTTTGTTTTCTCTCCTCACCTTTCACTACTTCCCTGTCCTAACTCTCTCTCTCTACCAACGAGTTCCATGGCTGTGTGCCACAGCTAGTATGGCATCCTCCATCTACCTTACTGGGATATCTACTCCAGAACAGCAAACCAGCAACTTTGGCTTCCAATTTATTCCAATAAGAAAATTATTATTTTAGTATCAACATCTTTCACTGGAAAGTGCTTCTGTGTTGCTACAGGCTAATGGATGGAGTATCCTGCACCCTGTTTAAGTATGGCCAGGAATAAGATACACAGATGCCAAGAGAAGGACTTGCCCCGCCAAAATGCTGTAGTTTGGTGGTTCAGCTTCTTGGGAAATGACATAGCTTCTAGTTATGCTTCCCAAATTACTTCAGTCTTTTGTTCATTCCATGTAAACACTCTCGAAGCAAAGCACATAAGACATAAGACTTAAGACATAAGACTTAAGGTGCCTACAAGAGAGCTGGAAAGGGACTTTTTACAAGGGCATGTAGTGATAGGAAGAGGGGGGATGGCTTCAAACTGGAAGAGAGGAGATTTAGAATAGATATTAGGAAGAAATTTTTCACTATAAGTGTGGTGAGGTACTGGAACAAACTGCTCAGGGAAGTTGCGGAGGCCCCATCCCTGGAAGTGTTCAAGGCCAGGTTGGATGGGGCTTTGAGCAACCTGCTCTAGTGGGAGGTGTCCCTGCCCATGGTACGGGGGTTGGAACTAGATGGTCTTTAAAGTCCCTTCCAACCTAAACCATTCTATGATTGTATGATTCTATGATCACATTGTATAACTTTGAGGCACTGATGTCCTTTCCTGAACTTGTCATTGAAGGTCAAATCCCACAAGATGCTGAGTTCCCCTGGTTTTCACTAATGTCAACAGAATGTGAAGGAATTTGGTGCTTTCTTACAAGGAATAAGCAAGCAGAAAGACCAGCCTGTAACATCTGGAATAGATGTCCCGTCCCAACTATGTGTCATATCTACAGCTCCTGATACTAAAAATTTTCCTGGACAAAAAAAAAAAAAAAGAGAGAAAATCTCAGCACAGCCAGAACTCTGTTTGTCATTTTCCCCTTGCAAACTGCAGCCATACTTTTATTATATCTACTACAGTGTCCCTTTTTCTTCTTCCTTTGCTTGATGACATCCAGTATCATCTGTTATAGGGAATGTCACTCACTCTGTTTCTATTCATGAAACATCCTTCTGTCCCAAGTATGAGGCTAAGAAATTTTGCAAAAGCACAATTGTAATCTGTTGAGGATGAAAGGAGATAGCTAGGAGCCAGGCAGGAGAGAGGACAGAATGTGTTCAGTCAGCAAGTCCCGCAGCAGCCGAGAGGAGAGTCCCTTTGAGGAACTTCATCCTGTTTCATATCTTTTCCAGGCAATTAATTTTTTAGGAGCTGAAGAGGGCTGCCAGGTAAAAGGTCATGAACACCAAAGTCCTTTGTTTATCCCCTGCAACAGAGCAAGCTTTGCCCCGAACACTGCGCCCATGGCCCCCAACCTTCTCCCAGAGGAATCATCCCTACAGGAGAAGAGTTGCGTGACTCCCCTCCCCGCAGGCTCAGGGCATGCTGCCGCCGGCCCTTCCTTCTGCGGAAGGCACTGGTCCATGAGGGACCAGACAAGCATTAGCAAACTCCTTCCGTGCTGACCACTCAACAGAAATCACAAGCAAGAACTAACTCTTCATTTATCCTCATTACACACAGGATAACTGGCGTTTTCCAGGCTGTCAGACAAATGAATTCTTAGAATAAGTTTCATACACAAAGTATTTAGGCAGTAGAGTATGTGTGGACATATAAATCTTTTCTGATGCATTTCTGGGATGGTTGGCAGGAAAACTGCGGTGTTCTTCAGTTGATCAGAGAAATGTAAGGGTAGCTTATGCAGTCATTACAGATGAATCTGCAAGTGTTAAACTGCTAGTTAGGAAGTGTAGTAGAAAAATACTGTGAAAGAGATAAGTTTCTTACTTCAGTATCTCTGCAGTAAAGGGATGGGCATAGGCAATGGATAGGAACATGACCTATCCATGAGAAAGACTGGATCCAGCACTTAGCTCAGGTCTTGGAAAGCAGCAAACAAACACAGATACAGGAATGCACTCAACAAAGACTGGTGCAATGAAGCACCAACCGTGCTAGGTGGCTACATATTGCTTAGGAGATCTCACCGCCACAATGGGACTTGTAGGTGGGGACAACCAAAAAGCTGGGTTGAAAGTGGGGTGAGCAATGACATCTTTGCTAATAGGGTCAAAGATAACATATCACATATATCTTTTTCTAGGTCTTACTCATGTACACAGGCCTGTTCCAAAACTCACTGAAATCACTGGGACTTTCTCCACTGACACCAACAAGCTCCAGATCCGGCCCATAAAGAGCTGTAGCAAGACTGCAACCATATGGACTTACTTCTGAGTCACAGTAGTAAGAGATATAATGAAAATATGTTGGCTTGTTTTAGTTGGTAAACATGCAGTCTTGGCAGTCTCAGCAAGAGACCAGATGCTAAGTGGCCTGGAAACGATCCTCATCCTTAGAGGTGGCTACTTCAGATCAGGGTGAAGACCGTGAAGAGGGCAGTGTGGGCATGTCAGCCTTGCTACTGACTGTTCTCTACCTGTCTTGTGGATGTACAGAGCTTTCCAAGTTTGGCAGTCTGAAAGCTAAAAATTCCCTGTATCCAAACAAACCCATGGGAAAGGACATACTGAGTTAGATAAATTACAGTTATGAAATACAACTATTTAATTAAATCTTGTCTGGCTGTATTTTGTACCCTCCCCCTAAAAAAGTCCAACTTCAAAACTAATCTGGAACTGACTGCCTATGTTATAATTTACTAGAAACTCTGTTGTCATCACTTCAGTTCATAGAAAGGAAAAATAAGAACAGCAACAGCTTTCATCAGTTCCTATTTAAAAACAAACTGCTGCATTTTAAAGAAAAAAAAAAATACAGAGATGGATCCAAGCCCAAGTTTGCGGTAACTGCAGGGAGGTCAGCCAGGCCAGCCAGGGTGGAGAAAGGTGGGCCAGGTTAGCAGAGGGCAGACAGGTTTCCTGGTGTCCTCCCACCACCTGGCCTGGCAGCCCTGGGGGTGCCCCTCCTGAGCCTGCCTTTGGCTGTACCACCTCCTCTGGCTCCGGCTGAGACAGGACATCTCCTGACTCTCTGCCAGCAGCTGCATGTCTGCGTGATGGTGCATAAAACAGAGACTGCAGACAAGAAAAAGGTGTGGGGCAGCTGGAGGATCGCACCGTGGCAAAGGCTCTACCAGATGTGACTTTGTTGGAGGGGACTGCCACCGCTGCCTTTGGGGATCCTGACAGCTCTGCATCCAGGCTCCTGACTGAAAGGTGAATAACTCCTCTACTCTCCATCTGTCCTGTCTTGGAAGCTTATTTACATTTCAGATCATCTTAGGAGCCATTTGTTCAGGACCTACCAGAAGGCTTGTGATGGGAAGTATAATATATTTAAATAAGAAGAAAAACATCAAGAGGGAAACAGCATTACAGGTGTTTTACAAAGTAGTTTATAAAAACTACATCGCCCAGTGGATTTTCCCAAGCATTGGACTGATGGCTCAGGTGAAACAGAGACAGAGCGGCAGGGCTGGTGGCTGTAATTGTTGTGAAAAGGCAGCTCCATCCTAGCTAACTTTCACAGAGCAGCTCTCTGGAGGTTAACGTTTTCTGTGTCTGGTTTCAGCCAGCTGGTGAACTGTTAAAGGAAAATGTCAGCACACACCGTTCCCCCACCAACGCACCGCTCAGCCTGGGGTGTGTCAGAAAACCCTGCTCACGTCTTCCTGTTCAAATGCTGCTTCATTTTGAGTCTTTTATGGACGGACTGAGTTTATTCAGACTCACTTGCTTTCATAAACATTGCCAAGCAACAATGCGTAGTCCCTGTTTCATGTGTGTGTGGTCAACAGATTGGTCAATAGGTTGTTTATCCAAACCGAATGGTTCATGTGCAATAGGATTTTCTTAGGTCTCTCTTTGTTCTTTGCATGTAAAAATAGCAGTACACATAATGTTGGTTTTGTTGTTTCTTTTTTTCCTCCGTAAATAGCAATCACCTCAAGAAGAGCAAAACAAAGGTCATTTTTACAGATTTAATCTGCATCGGGAGCATGTATTCCCTGCAACTAGATACCTAGTACTGAATATTTACACTAACCCCCTTTGCAAAAGGCTAGCATATAACAAGTCACAATTTGTAAAATAGATACAGGACATTATGGCAGTCCACCTCCTTTCCTGTGAAAGGCTGCATGTGAGAGGAAATATGAGTTTAGCTAGATCCTGAGATTTCAAGGTGCTTTTACAGCATGGAAGATGTCTCCAAACATTCTGATTTTTTAGGAAAAGTGTAATTTTGAGGCCAGATGCAAAAACTTTCAGCAAAGATTATTTTCTATTAAAAAACACTTTATCTAATTGAAAAAAAATTTGTCCACTCTGTTTGAAAGCTCAAAACAAGATCAAGGCCTCTTGTTTGTACAGGCATGATAGCAGAAAGCTCATGGTCAAAGAAGGTGGTAGTCTAAGGGAAGTAAATAGATAAGAAAGAAGCACCAGGACCATTCTCTGATAAAGAATGAAGAAACAACGGGATTAATTGACTTACACAGAGTCACTCTGGAGAGAGACACGCTAAACCTCGGTCTCCTGACTCCAAGGCCAATGCCTTAACCACAAGACAGTCCTTCCACACTAAAAGAAGGATTATTTTGTTACTGTTGGAAGCTGTTCATTTTATCCTATTGGTGTTTAAGAACTGAATGTTTTGTTAACAATTAATTTTGGATGAGTTTGCCATCTGAAATCTTATAGCACTTACAGTAGTTTTTGGAGATTTCCCTTGTTGGACCATTCATACAAATAGATATATCTTATTCTTTCCTTGGATTCTTTCTGTGTTTGTTTTGGCTACCAATACATTCTCCTTACAAGAAGAATACGGGAAACCTTTCCAAAAAATTAGCATGCTTACTGATGAGAGAGTCAAAAACATATCATGCCCTTGCAAAGAGTGAGTGACCGAGAGAATCCCTCTTTTTAATTATTTTTTCTAAGCCTAGAGGAAGCAAAATATTTGAGAGAAAGAAAAAAACATGTTTACCATACCAGAAATTTGGCAAATTTGAAACAGGAGAGGGCTGCACACACTTGTGTAAAGTGCCAGCCTCATGGGCAGTACCAAAACTCATTCAACACTTGAAAAAAAAAATTTTCTCTAGTTGGTGGCCAAGCACAACAGCAATGAGTTTCCCCAAACGTACTCATTTTGCTTTCATCTGACAAACACAAGTCAGTGAACTTGCATTCTAACTATTTTTTTAGGAGAGTCAGTACTTCTTTTTACTTTACTTATGGCAAAACACATGAAAATATCCAATGGAGGAAGGTCTACACAACTCCAAAGTCATACTTAAAGCAAAATTAATTTGTAGCCTGTATAGGCTTCATGTTGGATATTTGGTTTATTCATTTCCTCTCTTTTATGTCCATGGAGAACATCGTGACATGTTGGAAGCTGGACTGGGACTTTATTTACAAGACCTATTTCATCTATTTTACGTTGAATATTTATTTTGTCAACCCAAATGTCCCATCAGAGATCCCGGGGTGCCTGACACCATCACTTGTCCCCAGTCATCAATGAGCACTGGCTGCAGTAGCTGGCTCACGAACACATTGCCTTTGTAACCCAGAAGGCTGAAGGCAACGGCTGAATGGGATCTGCCCCACAAAATTGCCAGCTGCCTTTTCAACTATTTTATTAAATACACCAGTCCAAAGCTGCATTTTGTTGGCAACAGTCTGGATTGATTCTGGGGACTTTGGGATGACTCAGCCTCTTGAGATGAGGTTGCAATGAAAGAGTCTGAGACAGGAATACACTCACAGTGATTCCCACCGTGAGATGTCCTCTCACCCACAAAGCTACAGATGTCCCACAGTGCCTTATACCTGCCTGCAGGAGCTGAGCCATAGAAAACCTTCCTCCTTTCTTTGTCCTGACAGTTTAGCTCTTATAGCAGACAAAACTCACTAACGAGTTCTACACAGCCAGCAGGGAATGCTCTTGGCTCATCTCTCTTCTGCATTCAAACGGTTTCAGGGGCATCAAAGCTGCACAACAGCTGACAAAGGTTTAAGCTTCTTCAGGCATCTCTTCTGAAATGCCTCAACACCCACCCACCTCCATGCATAGCTTGTGGCCTCGACGTGCACTGTCTCTAAGGACAGCAAATCTGTTCTTGAAGTGAACTTCCAGGCAGCCCTCAAATGACCCTGAAGACAAAAACATCCAGTGCTTGTGGTCTCGTGTTTACCAAGGGTTTGCCCTTGAGTCCTTGACTTATTCCCACAGTAGCTCGGCTTTCCATGCGGTCACCTATCCAAGTATTATACAGCTCCAATGCTGCTTTGCTCCTTGGGACAAACAAGACGAGATGGGTTCAGCCTAGGATGGAAAAGGAATGGGTGGAAACAGAAATGTTTGCCACCCTCCTTACTTGCAAAGTGAACATGGAGTACCCCTTCCTTTTCTCAGGGTTGGATGCAATAGACTGCAATAGACTGACAGGCCCAGCACCGGGGGGTCAGGTTAGATGGGATCAATCTCTCCACGAGGCGTTAGCTGTCCCTTCCTATTTTTATTATTGATCTGTAAGAGGCCAGTCATAACTTTTTGCATGCCCTAACTATGAAAATTATCGGTGTATTACTCCCAGCAGAAACAGACTCCTTTACCAGTACTTTTAATTAATTTCAGGATCTTTAAATCAAGTCCATATGAATGGTATGTAGAGTCTGATCCTCAAATGCCCATGTGTATTAATTAAGTTCTTATTTTAATAAAAAGAATCCTCATTTAAGCTATGGGAAATTGCAATGTGTGCATGAACGTGATCCTTGCATCGACGCTGCTTTTTCAAGTAGGTTTACCTCGCACGCACACTCATTCAAAATTGAGTTAATGGCCCCAGTCCACCCCTCAGGACTCTACAGATGGCAGAGACTAATCATAAACAATTTATTTGAGAAAGTACTAGGGGAGCATAAAGAACAGATCTCTTGAAAAGGAGGAAGGATAAAAACATAATTAGGGTAAACTGTGTTATTCTGTGCTACAGAAGGAGAGTAAGAGGGCAAAAGCAGAAATAGCTCCGTTACAGGTTCTTTGCAGGTTACTTTCTGCAGCCAGTGGATCTTCTGCCATTTGCTTCCAGGGTACATCGGCTCCACACTGGATTATTCCACAGAAAGAGAGGAGCAAAAAGGAAAATAAATATTGCAATCCAGAGGAAATTCCTACAGCAGAAAGCGTGGATGCTGAAATACTAGCGGGATGACAACTGCACTTATCAGCACATCATTTGGCTTTAGATTCCCCCAGTTTTTCAAAAAGGGGAGGAGGGGATTTTCCACCTCATCATGACAAGTATCAAGTTAAAATAGATGGTTACAAATAATTTTATAAAAAATTAGCACACAGAGAACATTTCTTTTACATTCCTGAGTGCCTTTATTTTTTTTGGCCACAATTGCGTGCCTTCGAGATCCCTGAAGCACTATGTAAATCTGTTGCTAAATAGATCAAGGGAACTGTCTGCTTTGATGTACGCAGCAACGTCTAGAGAAACAAATAGAAGGGAACTGGGTTTGATTTCTTAAGTATGGCACCCTCATAGAGTTCAGCTTATTTAGTCTTTGTTTCATTTTGGAAGCAGGTACTTCACGAACAGCAAAAAGGCAGGTTCAGCTTTGAGGGAGGTCAATAGTTTGCAAAATTGCAAACTCCAGTTTTTTCTCTAACTGTGTTTTATTCTTCAATTTATGAATCAAAGTCCTGGTATTTGCAATGTGGTGGTTAACCTCTATCACCCAGCTTTATGATTGTGAATTTTGTGCTGGACCATGAATCCATCATGTTTTATTGAGAAGGAGACAGTCTTGCATTTTAAAATGTGCAACAACGATCTTTGACTTTGTCCTTTTGATTTGGGTCAGCTAACAAAACTGGAGGAATGTTTATGATTAAGGGAACTTATAAATCAGAGAGAAAGGAGACAAATTCATTAGTTATTGGTTATGGCAACTCTGAAGTTCTGAAGTTCCTTTTTCTTTTTTTTTTAAGTATCCAAATAAAATCTATAAGGGTGTCTAAATAAAAAATTCTCCAGAACAGGTTCACAATGTAGGTTCTTTGACATAAATTCCATATCTGATTTAGCCACATTAACTTCGGCTGACATTTATCTTTGGGAGATAACCAAGGCTTGGCTTGTTTGTTTCTGCACTTATCTTAACCATCTCTCTTGTATTAGAGCTCTTCTACAGAAAGTAAACAGAAATAATAAACTACACGGTGATCATATAAATCCTCCCTCCCTGTGGAAAAGTCCTCAGCAACTCCTGTACTATACAGCCTCTAAATTTTCCAACAAGTTTTGTTTGGCTAAAACAACCGTTCAGAAAGTCATCCAGTTTTAATTGAAGACATTGAGAAATGAAGGCATCTATCAATCTGTCCATGGTTCACTGCAATGGTTAATCAACCTCACAGTTAAAATGTGCCTTATTTCCAGTTTGGAATTGCCTTGTTCTAGCTTCCTGCCCTGGATAAGCAGCACATTCTTCCTGAAGGAAAACAATGAATTACACACTACAATGAAGTCCTTTTTCAACTTTTCTGATAAACTGAAATAAGGAATTGGAATTCATTGAGGGGCTCACTGCACAACATTTCCTGCAATCATCAAATCATTTGGGGTTGTTTTTTGGTTGTTTTTTTTTTTTTCTTCCTGCACCTGCTCCAATGTTTCAGGAAGGTTTTGAAAGGGCAAACACCAGAGCTGGATGAGTTTCTTTCCCAGGCTTGGATGGAAACATAGCACTCCCTGGTGCCATGTGGAGGTTGGGTTATTTTCCAGCATCACTGTCTCCTTCCCCTTCCCATGCCATGTCTGAAGGTGGGGCCCATCCTCTGCAAATATTGATATTGGGTTTCTGCTCTCCATGGCATGGATTTTCCTTAATCTGTGTTGTGGATGATCACAACTCTCCACCTTTCCTTGGCATTTGTGAGAAGTAGTCTTAACATAACCTGTTTCCCTCTTTTTTTTAAGCACCATGATAGTTGTTTCTCTGGCATAACACTTTGAAAAGCTTAGAAATGGGGATAGTCTCTGCTATTGTACTGTGGTGTTTTCTGCAAACAGCATTTGCAGAAAACTTGGGACCCTCAGCCAGGTACCAGGCCCCCATCTTCTCTCTTTGGGTTGTTGCAGTTTTTTGAGATGGAAATCGAGGCTGGGGAGATTAAGTCTGTACTATAAGCTCTTCCATGACTCAAGAGTACTCCACATCTGGAAAAAGAAAAACACTACTTTGTTGCCTGTTCCCAGAGATGTTCCTTAGCAGCAGATACTTCATACACAGCCACTGTGACTGCCAAGGTGGTATGAATTCCCCATCTCACCAACTTCAGGTGCCTTTGTGGTAGATGTCAACATCTGAGCTAGCCCCTTTACAAAATGTCTGTATAGTCACTGACAGAGGGGTATTTTTAGGCTGTAGTTCATCCAGCCTATGTTGAACATTTCTTTCAGGATAATATGAATCACACCTTGTAAGCGATTCTTTATGTCCATTGACTATGAAGAATATTTCTGGACATTAACTCATACATAAACCCCTTTACAGTCAGGCAAGATTAACTCCACAAACTTCAACGGCCCCAGGTGAGCAACTAATTTGGAATATTTTTCTATTTGCAGTCAGAAATAAAATATTTATTAAGTAAATTACTTTGTTTAAACACACTAGTAGGCATAGGTGTCACTCTGATTTCTTTGTCAGTGGTAGCAGCGGTGGGAGAAAAGGGAAAGAAACCTTCAGACCTGTGCTGTTTCCAAACACAGGAGTTCCCCTTCATATCTTGGGCATGTCTTAGCAGAGTATCATGTTTTAGAGCTTACATGGACTTGGGTTTTGGACATATGTTGCAGCTTTGTAAAGGGTAATTTGATACAGTGTCAGCCCCGTGTTATCATTCGCCTCACTGGCATGTTAAGCCTCATTCGTGTAGAGCTATTGAGGAGAGAGACAAAATCAATATATCTGTGCAGTGATGAAGATTCCAAGCCAGAAAGTGTGAGCCACCAACATCTGCTTTACAGGGAACAAATACAGCAAAATTTGTGTGTGTGCCCAGATATTTGACATCCTCAAAGAAAACTGGACATTATGCCTAATAAAACCACAATCAGGAGGAAAATTTGTCGTGGCTTTTATGTTACTCAGTTGAGCACAGAAATCGGGAGAACAGCATCTAGCCCTTGCTGCCTGCAGTGAAAGCTGCTGGCTCTGGGTTCACTGTAAAGTCACTCCCACTGCCTGGGTACAGCAAGGCTGAGAGCATGGGGTGGTCAATGGCCCAGGGGAGACAGAAATGGATTTTCCATCCAATTGCTCCCTGGCAAGGGCATTTGACACAGTCTGGGCTGGGAATTAGGCTGTATGCACTCCAGGAATGACAGTCTGGATGGTAAATAACCTCCTGCCTCTGCTGGGGAACCACAGGAAAGGATCCTCTCCCTGGTCAAGAAAGGAAATAGGTAGGAGGGCACACAACACTGGAAATAGGGATCCCCAGGAATCCCTCAGCATGCGAGGTTTGGCACGGTCACTACAAAACACTGTATCGCAACTCGAGGGGGCTGACAGGAGAGCACCCCAGATGGGTAAGTCTTCCTTTGGGGATGGATGAAACCAATAACAACTGTTATGTGTGGAAAGACAGAGCCCAGTAACATGATTCCCCAGGATGGTGTGTACCTAGGAAGCACCCTGCACTGTGCCTTAGCTTGGTACAGTGCCACCAATTCTCTCATTTGATATTCACTCACTCTAATATTAGGCATGTACTATCTAGGATCCCCCAGTACATCTAAGTTCCCATGATATTTGATGGAGAGCTGCCTAAACAGCCTGGAGCTGTGCAAGATGTCCTAGGGCTTTCAAGACATCTGAATAAGCCTGGCAGATATGGCACAGAGGCATGTTCTACTAATTGTGCCTCTGTCCCATACATGCGAATATATGCACCCGTAAAATCTCTGACCAAACCGAACTCACCCTTCCAACACTTGGATGGTGGGAGGTCACTCAGAATGTGGAAACCAAGATTCGGTTCTTGTCCTTGCCTCAGAGAGATTAAATCCAATTCCCTCCTCCTCTGAACAGTGCCCTAATTGCTAGCTACAGGCCAACTTGAATAGGAAGCAGCACCCTTTTATCCAGTAGGAGTTCTGCCATTCCGTACAAAAATGAAAAATTTCTGTGAACATGTGGGAATGAGTAAACATGGCATTATAACCTAAGGGCTCTATGTGGGAGAGCAAGACCACGATGCTGAACTTGCTCAAAAGACTGTTTCTGTGTTTTGCTGAATGTAATGTAATTACTTGAACACAACATCAAGTAAGTCTTGGAACACTTACCCCACGAGTCACAGTCAGGCTCATCCATGTTCTCTCTGGTCTCATAAATCTTTTTCTTCTTCCAATAATTCACAAAGTGAGAAACCTTCAGCTCTTCGCTCTCCAAAAAGAAAAGAGGCTATGGAATGGACTTGAATGTCATGAGGAGACCTCTAAGGCTTGGGCACTGATGAAGTGCAGGTCACCCTGACACAGTGATGTTCCAAAAGAAAAGACAGGTCCCTCCTTAATTCTTGAAAGAAATACATAGGAGTTCCTTTGGGGAAGGATTCGAGGCTATGAATCTCAGAGGACAGATAGAAAATTCCTGGGATCCTGGACTCAGGTGCATAATCCCCATAAAAGAGTGGTGTTTAAGGTACGCTCCTGCCTATATTATTCCCTGTAGGTAACTCAGGATCTCTGTGTGAGGAGCATGGGTTATAGGCAAGGACTGTGATTCCTTCCCTCTTGGTCCAGAGGTAAAGCATATGAAAGTTTAAGTATATCCAGAACCCCTGGAAAATCAAGACTTCCCTTAAGATTGAATGAACTAGTGCCTAAATACAAAATGCTGCATACTGAATCGTCATTTCTCATCCTCTGTGGCAATTACAGTGCATTCTGAAATGTCAGATAAAGCCATAATCAGAAAAAAAAACCGTTATTTTGATATGTAAAACCTTTGCACGCTGCTTTTTGCAAGGATGCCTTGTGAGACCTTTCCACCCCATAATGACGGAACAAATCTGTGGCAGCTCACTACAGCAAACCTGGTAACAGAGTCCCTCTTCCCTGCCTTCTCCTCCACTGCGCATTAGCTCCCTATACAAATAAACTCTTGCAGCAGCAACAGCACAATGAGTTTGATAGGCAGCAAACACAGTAGGAAAAATGGCAATTATTTTGTATTTTCTTAACAAAATGCAATTAGAGTACTAACATACAAGGACATTTCCTTTAGGGTTCAATACCAGCTAGGTCTTGGCTCTTAGTTTCCTTGCTCTTTCATGTAGGTCATATCGCCAAGAAATGCTCTTTATCAGTCATTAATCCGTAGGCCTATCACTCATTGCTCAGCCTTTCTGAAAAACAGGCAGCTTGTCTGCAGCAGAAGACTGAAAATACTGGCTGTGAAATGGTTTTGGCACCTTTAAATTCAATTTGTTTGGAACAAGGTTGTCATTTCACTCTTCTGGACAAAAAGGACAAGTTCACTGCTGCAGAGAAAGACTCTGGGACAGTTTCAGCACGAGGGTGGCTTTCCGCTACACGCACAAGAACAATAGCGTTTTGCACAGATAGAATGATTAGAATAGTCAAAAATAGTACCCACAAAACCAGTCAACTTTTCAACATTTTTTAAATTTGAAACAAATGTATAAATTATTTGGGAGGAACCAAAAGAAAAGAAATAGACCAAAGTTTCTTCTGCTCACTTGAAGTAATGAATAACAAATAGTGATGTGTCACCCAAGAAAGTTTCTTTCTCAGTGAGAAGAAAAGCCAGGAGGCAGCATTTTAGCCTGTTTTCTCTCATACACCTTCAAAGTCTGCGGGGTGTAATCCTGAAAACCTGTTAGTAGACCAGGGTGAAATGACAGCCTTTGGGGAACCAACAACACCCACATCCAGTTAATGTTATTGTATGATCTATTTCATGGTTTGGAATTAATTACAATCGAGGCATGGAAAAAAAAGCTGAAGGCTGAAGTGGGTTTTCAAATTCATAAGGAAGTATTTTTCTTTGAATAATAATGTTGTTATAAAGTTATGATCTTTCTCTTTTTTAAATAAACCCTTTATTTTCTTTCAAATTTCTGTTACTTGTGGCCAGGGGCTGTCTGGTGCTCTCATCTTGTGGGAAATTGCTGGCTGGAAGCAGTATCTTTTCTGTAATTACCACTTTCACTGAAATAGTTCTGGGCACTCCAGAAATACCTTCAAGTATTTGGTCATAGGCACTAAAAGTTGGAGGGACAGCTAATAGCTGATGGTTGTTCCTAAATGCTAGAAAAGGGTAAGCTCATTTGAAAACTTCTTTTTAAACATCTCAGTATGTCTCACATTTCCAAAACCAAGTGAGTTTGCTCTCTTGCCTGTGTATAACACAGAATGGTACTGACATTTACTGCTTTGTAAATACTGATGGTGAACCTCAAAAAAAAGTCAGGCGAAGATTGTTACTTTTTACTTTCCACCATAGAACCCTGCCTGTGGAGATTCCTCAAGCATTTTGTACGTGAATGAAACCTTCCAATATGCTCCCAGGTCAACAGGCCGCTCCTCTTCGCAGCTGTCTAAAAGTGAGGAATTCAGCCCAGCATCAGGGTTTCTCTCGTAGGCCCAGGGAGGGATGGGTACCTCCAGAGAGAGGTTCAGGAACCCTAAGATGGATATCCAACCAAGGTGGGTGTTTCCCCTATCAAGGTCCTTTGGCAGCACAGGGGCCTGTGTCCTATCCAATATCCTGCAGCAAGTGCTGAGTGAACCCATCAACACCTTCAGGTCCAAACTGAGAATTGGTTTCTTCACACATCTGAGGCAAAAAAAGGAGTTTAGGAGGACAAACGCACAGATCTATGCTGTCAATGGGGTCTCAGGAAGACAAACAAAAGCCAAAACTTTGCAGGCACAAAGAGCAGTTCACAAAGAGAGACTTTTTTGAATTACCCACCATGTGACTGGGGTGTTATCTATGGCAAGGGTTGCATCCACAAATTTTCAGTCTTAGAAACTCCTTCTTTTGCCACTTTATTACAAAATGTGGCCAAAATTCAAGATTAGGAATCTTGCTGCTGGCTTCAATAGAACCACCGTTTAATTATATTTTTCTTTTCACGCTAAGCTGCATCCCAATCTGATTTCTAGCAAAAATACATTTCAAAGAAATTGTTCTGTGTCTTCCTGCATCATACGCACTCATGCCAACTCTGTCCCATATCCCCCGAGATATGTGCAAGGGTAAGAGGCAGGTCATGCTACAGCAGCGCTGGAGCTACCCAGGTGCAGATTGGCCGGTGGTAGACATCAGCCGCTTCATTAGCTGAATGCTGTCAAATAGAGCTGCAAAGACTGAATCTTCTGTGCTTTCCCACAATAGGAGACACAAAGTTGAGTTTCTCTTTCCTTCCCCCATGCGGATTTTCATGAAGTCTGTAGAAACGTAATTATCTTTGAGACTCCCATCCCTCTGTCAAATTTTAGGGAAACAAGCTTAACAGTTACTGGAAAGGCTAAACCGACAAGCAGGTATCAGCTGACACAATTCACACTTCCCTACAAAACCACACTAAAAGGTTGCATTTGTCATTTACTGAACACCAGGAAAGAGCTGAGCCCTGCAAAACAGAGAGAAGAAGCCACAGCAACCACCAAAGAGCTTCACACTTTTCGCTGGACCACTCAGAGCATCCACTTCCCAGTGATGATTCAGGGATTAGGGTCCCAACCAGCACAAAGCACAGCAGCGGAGACAGGAGGATTGTGTGGTAACAACGAAAAAATTAAAGATTCAAAGTCCTTCAGCTTGGTCCTTAGGCCAATAGGAAATTTTCCAATCAGAAAACCTGACTTTTCTCATGAACAAAACCAAATGGGAGAAGTTAAGTGCTTAATATTAAGAATAACTTCAATTCTTTGCTGAAGCGGTCTTTCTGTAACCTCAGATTGTGGACACTGATGGGAGGAGCAGAGGGGCACTTCTGTTTTGTGCTAAGCAAATTTGCCCATCATTAGTAATGGGTGCAGAAGAGCTGACAGGTATCCTGGACATTTGGTCCTATTTTACGTATGACACTTGACATTAACCCTGGTTTAAACAGTAGATTTTTCTTCTTTAGTAAAGCAAAACACTGTTTTCCTGGGTATTCCCTTAAGTAATAGTTAGTATAGAGCTATTGTCCATCTCTGGTTATTAGGGTCACTCAGGAATAGGCAGCAGATAAGAGTCCTCTTCCAGCCACCCTCTAGCTGTACACAGTACATAAAATGTGTGGTCAGAAGCAAAAATATATTTCCTAGTTCCAGTTTTACTGGGGTTGAAAAGAAGCCATAAATATTTTTGCAGTTTTAACCTGCAATTGTGTGTCTTTTTTCCCTTGTCTCAAGCGAAGGCCACCCCCTCATGAAGTTTGCAAACTCTTGTTTTCCCCAGTGGTCAGAAACACTGAGACATTCCCATACACAGCATTTTGGTTGTCTCAATTGTTCAAGCTGTTGATCAGTGCTGTTCCTCTGTTGCTGTTGTTCCTTTAAGAGCCCTTGTCCTTGGAAGTCAAGTTCATGAAGCTTAATTCAAGTTCTTCAGAGTCTGAAGTGGTGATACACCAATTAACCAAGCAGCACTAATTGCGAGATGGTGCCAAGGCACTCAGGGGAAAACTGGGGAAGTACATGCCGTGAATCAAGACTGTGCTTTCATTCTTTGAGTTGCTGCTAGCTAGAACCAGAAAAAAAAAAAATCAGTGAAGGGCATCCCAGAGGTTAATGAAAAAGGCTAATAGCACATTTCTCCTCTTACTTGGAAGGCTTAATTGCTATTTAAAAAATAATAACAATAATAATACACATTTAACATTCTGCACGAAATTGCACAGATTCCATAGGGGCCTGGTTTGCTTCTCCTATAACCTGTTTATCATTACACCCTTAAACAAGATGCAATTAGGACTAGATCTCACTGGGACTGGATCACAAATGGTTTTCTAACAGGAATATCCTTTACAGAAAAAAATCCCAACATTTTCCAAGGAGAGACATCTATAAATACCATTTGAAATACCATTGTCTATCAGTGGAATTGAGGTAAGCACTTTTAATCCATCTGCTTAATAAACCTTTCTTCAGTTTGAGTCTTGTCTATGAGGAAAAAGTAAATGTAACTCAAGACTCTGACCTTCCAGAGAAGAATCCACTTTGATTCTCCCCAAATAAAGATTTTCAGAGACTTTGCTGCATAAAAGAATCTTCCTTTCCTTGTCTTGCTTTGCCTTGCTTTGCCTGTTGAATCAGGACATTTTCCTCCTGTGACAGCAAATTTTGCCTTTGGAGTTTGGATTTCTGTTTCCAAGCAAACTGGGCCTTCTGATGGCACTGAATTTAAAAGCTCCCCAGCCTGACTTCTGAAGGTCCAACGCCGTGTCTCAGCTGGACCAGAGGACTGAGCACACAGCTTGGCTGTAGAAGAATTAAACCAGGGCAAATCCCTGCTTAGCTTTCAGAGGGTCCAGCTTAAAATGCCTCAACGCAAGTTTTGTGCAAACTAGTCAGAAACTTGCTTTCTGGTTCTGACCTGAAGGCAGAAGAAATAGCACAAAAAATTGCTTGACTCTCAAGATGCTCAAAATGATGGGAATCCTGTAAAATCAGCTTGTGTCATTAATGTCCTGACCTCTTGATCCTACACGTGTGAGTTTTTCATTGTATTAATCCCAGCTTCTGCAGCCTTGATGGTAATTCATGAAGTCTACTTTGGGAACAGATGTGAACCCCTCAAAATCTCACACATGACTTCGAGCACTTAGATTCTCTCAGAAGGGCATTTTGTGTGAAAGTGAGACCTGCACCCAGATCCTCACACGTGGGCAGGTGTCTGAAGTTCATGATTCCAGTCTATGCATCAGTTTTGCCTTCGCTGAGAGGGATCTCTCCCATTAAAAAGGGATGCACCACTGAAGTCACATTTACAAAACTGGTCCCTCGTGCAGCGGTGGTTGGAAACCGCAGCTGTGTGTCATGAGCAGCAACACGAAGGGCATGAACCCACTTCGAAGCAACCCACTGACATCCCCAAATTACAGGCGATGGTGAGGAAATAGCAAACTGCTAATTGCGAGATGGCTTTGTTTAACCGCGCTGATAGCCAAAGGGGCTAATGCACTGCCTGCCTCTGGCACTGCAGAGATAGCTGTCACCCTGGCTGGGAGATCACAGTGCTCTGAAATGCCCTTCCTTCCTATGGAGATGAAAGGCTGCCTGAATGCACAGCTAATTTATCAAGGGTACAGTGCTCAAATATAGCCCATTTATCTCCCTCTAAGTGTTTTGCTTCTCCCACCACTCAGCTTAGCAAGATAATGTCGGTGGTCAGGGGGATGCTGTGTTAGGTGCAAGAAAGTGTTCAATTACCCATTGTGAACAATTTCTAAGCACACTCTATTTCTGTCCACAGATCCAAAGTTGCATTTTTCTAAAATATCTTGGAAATCAATAGGGTTTGGACACTTAAAACATTTCAGTGCTTAGGAAACCCCCATAGGATGTGTCTGGTTTTCTTTTCCTGATGTCTGCTTTTGCCTCCCACCTTGATGCCAGTGGGGCTCCTGCTGGCGTACACAGAAGTGAGGGGAGGATCCAGGGCTACACTCTGTGTGTGTGCATAAAAAGGGAGGTGGATCAACACATCAGGCTACAGCATACAAGAACCAAGTTTCTTTGGCCTTGTGGAGGGTGCACATCACAGAGCTGAAAGTCTGTGCTTTCAGCCCATTGCTAAAGTTGCATCACATCCGGCAACCAAAGTGGGTTTTATTTCACATTTGCTGCTTGAACCATGCAACTGGCTACTCTGCACCCCAGTGATAAGGCCCATGTGTCCATACCCTCACAGCACTCGCATTCACAGTCTCAGACAGCTGCCTGTGCACATCATTTTATATAAGGTCTATATAAGGTCTATCTTTTATATAAGGTCATCTGTAACCACACCTATCCGAACACATTCATGTTCCTAACCAAATGTGCATGAGAATAAAAAACAAACACAGTGCTCGCACAGAGCACAGAAAAGCAAAGAAAGATGGTCATGAACGAGATAGCATCTTGCTTTATGCATGATTGACATCAGGAATAAAAAGTGGTCTATAACTTTAACCTTTCTAGCAATCTTTTACGAGCTGAAGACGGCCCAGGGCTGGGCACAGTGCCCTAAGAGAAGTTTTGCCAATGTTAAGCTGAGTGGAAGAATTCCTTCATGGATGTTTCATGCTTATATTCAACCCCACGGCCCTTTGGGGACAGCCTGACGTTGCTGACTCTGATCAGCTTGTGTCTCACTACAGCCCCTAGATCCTTTGCCATCTAACCAGTTGCTTTTATTTTTGTTTGGACGATTACCTGTGCCCAAGTGGGGTATATTGTCCTTCTTGAGTTGTTCCCTTATTTTTTCCATCTTTGTCTCAAATTTGTAAAGACAATTTTAAATTCTAACACTGTCCGCCAAAGAAAATTTTAATGCCCATCTAATCTTGGTGTTCTCTCAGCACTTAAAATGTCTGTTTCTATTGTGTTGCCTCAGGAGGCCACTTAGTACATCCTCCAACTTGAGTGCAAGCCATTTTTATTACTTGTTTTCCAAGTAAATATTTCCATTCTATTTTTGCCCAGTGCCAAGCATTTTCATCTACGCTATGCTCCTTTGGTTTCCCAATGAGAATAGCATATTCTGGCATATGCCAGACAGATACTTCTCCCCCCCCACCAAAAACACTGTTGCCCTCCTGTCACAGGAAATAACCTCTGGAACCTGAATGGTAATTGAACACAAGCGTCCGTTACTGTTCGTTTTCAATATAATGCCTACACATGAGCACTAACACTAAAGTCACCATGAAATATTACCCAGAGAATTACTGAGGAACTTCCAGTCAAAAAGATTTTGAAGATTTTGACAAAAATGGAAGAAAAAACAAACACCCCAAACCAAAACACGTCCCGTCATAGACTTCTGTGGACTTTAAACGATGCCCTGAGAGTGCCTTTGTCTCATCCTGTTCTCAAGCAAGTCAGCAAAGACAGACTGATTAAATTAGCCAGGACAAAAGAGGCAAGTGGTGGTCCTTTGAACGACCAGGTCCCCATACCATAGGGTTATCCTCTTTTGGATACACCCCACCTTTTTGACTCACTGCAGGCAAGATATCCTTTTGCATCTGGTCTCCATTAGGTAGTAGGCGTCAGGAGGAGGTGAGGTCTGCTATGGCTTCTTATTTGGAGCGCTTGTTGCTTGGTAGTACAAACAGTGGGCTATTAAAAGAGCCAAGGGCTGATATTTCCACAGCGCTTGTAACACAAACTCCAGTTTGCTTCAGTTTGGTTACAGTGGTTTACACACAGAGCCACATACGTTTAAATATAATATTTATTAAGCTTACTTAAGTTTATTCTGAGGTATGACTGGAACCCAGTTTATTCTGGCTGGGTCAGGGAGCCTGTGTCGGGTTTGGAAGTGTGATGTCCTGCCATGTGCACCAGCGTTGCCGCAGAGCTGGAGCAATCTGCTTCGAATTAGCAACCCAGCTTATGTTATTGTGCTTGGCCTGGCCCTGCTACCCAGTGACCCCGAGCGCGATTGCTCTTAAAGAGATAATATGGTTCGATAAAACATAAGAACCTTCAGAAAAGGGGAAGAAGTATCAGCTGTCGGGGCCTAATTACAGCCCACGGTGTATTTCCTTCGTTTCTTGGATGCCTGTCATACGTAGGCTGCAGAGCAGCTCTATGCACCTGTATTTTGGCTGGCAATAACGTCGTCTTCTTCCCACACGCCAATAATCTGCTGGCAGTGCATGCACAGCAACCGTAGCCCGATCAAGGTGCACACTGGCAAATTCATGTGAAATGCTTCCCTCCGCCTCCCCGCGGCTCCGAAAGCAAAGCCAGGCTTTCTGTGGGATACGGACTGAGCCAGAGTTGGAGCCAAAACCTTGCAACCATTTTCCAAAGGGTATCTAGATATAGTGCCCGACTGGAAAATGGCCCTTTGTGTAGATCTGCTGAGTAAGGAGATTGCCTCGGAATGTGCTAAGCACATGTAATTTTGATTATTGCATTATGATATGGGAGGCTATATAGAAATCCACAAACAATTACTAACTTGTAATTGGATCTATGCAGCATATAGAGAGCGTTTCCTCCAAATGAGGTTCATTGCCCTCACTTCCAGCAGCTACAGGATCGTCCCTCACGATGTTTTTTCCGTAGACAAAAATCAGTCTATTGGAAAGCTCCTAAACAGCCATGGCTATTTGCAAGGAAGCCTACACAACAATAATTCTTCTGATACTGCAACTTCCAAAACAGTGAAGATAAGGTAAGGGCTGAGGAAGAGAAAAATGGAGAAAACCAATTTGCTAGGCACCTTCCAAACTTACAGGGAAAATAGATTTCCCACCCTTTCAAATTATCACAAACCTACTTAGAATTTTGTCAGTAAAACCAAATGATTGAGAACAGGTTTATCTAAGCTTTAGATGCATTAATTTTCTCTTAGTTAAGTTAATTTAACTCCAGTTATATTACTTCATTGCCTGTGATAATTTGGGGGGGCAGGAGCACATTGCTAGGAGGTGGGGTGTTTCAGAGCCTCCTAATATTGTTCTTACACAGATCATCTCTTTACACATCAGTACAGGACACTGAGGATCCCATTTAACAAATTGTTGAAACACTGTTATTTAAGTTTTATTTTAACCTGACCATATTTTGTTCAAATTCTGTTTAGCTTGTTTCAAAAAATGTAGTTGTGAAACATTTTAGTTTCAGTCCAAAAATGGTTCTGCGATACAGAAAATTTCCATTTTGTTCTTGGTTCCTTCCTTATTTCTCTGGCTTTTACCTCCTTCCTCCTCACTCCATAAAAATGGAAACATTATTAATTTAGATGCAGTACAACTCCAAACAAAGCATTTCTTATGGTTTTCAATCCATATGAAATCTCATTTTTCATTACGAACTGTTTTGTCAAATAATCAAAAGGCTCCCAAGGAAATTTTGGATGAAGTTTATTTTTTTCTTTGTGTGTTTTGGTCACATTTTGGTGGAGGGGAAAAAAAATGTCACCGTGCTCTTCACTCTATTGGTGTTTAAAACCAAGGACCAAAAAAAATGTTTGGAAAATATTATTTCTGTTTAAAAGACAATGCCACTTCTGGTTTTAAGTTAAAGAAAAACAATTATTTGGACATTTCACAGAATCACAGAATCACAGAATAGTCAGGGTTGGAAGGGACGTCTGGAGATCATCTAGTCCAACCCCCCCGCCAGAGCAGGGTCACCTACAGCAGGTTGCACAGGACAGCGTCCAGGCGGGTTTTGAATGTCTCCAGAGTGGGAGACTCCACAACCTCTCTGGGCAGCCTGTTCCAGTGCTCCACTACCCTCAAGGTAAAGAAGTTCCTCCTCATGTTAAGAGGGAACTTCCTATGTTCAAGCTTGTGCCCATTACCCCTCGTCCTATCAATGGGCACCACTGAAAAAAGACTGTTCCCATCCCCCTGGCATCCTCCCTTTAAGTATTTATAAGCGTTAATAAGATCCCCCCTCAATCTTCTTTTCTCTAGACTAAAGAGACCCAAGTCTCTAAGCCTTTCCTCATATGAGAGATGTTCTAATCCCCTAATCATCTTCGTAGCCCTCTGCTGGACCCTCTCCAGCAGATCCCTGTCTTTCTTGAACTGGGGAGCCCAGAACTGGACGCAGTACTCCAGATGCGGCCTCACCAGGGCAGAGTAGAGGGGGAGGATGACCTCCCTCGACCTGCTGGCCACACTCTTCTTGATGCACCCCAGGATGCCATTGGCCTTCTTGGCCGCCAGGGCACATTGCTGGCTCATGGTCACCTAGGTCCACAAAGACTGCTTTTTCTCCCCAGATTAGAAATGGCATGTGACTGGGTGCTTTTTCCGTCTACCCATCTCTTATCTAACTGCCACTCCTCCAAACACAGGCCAACAAAGTGGATCTGGTCCCATCAGCCTCAGGAAAACATAAGACTGTCTCTTAGCTCACTGGGACTGGTTGGGAGGAAAGGGACATGAAAATGCAGAGTTNGTCCCAGCACCGACCGATTCAGTTAATGTGAAATAATCAAGCGGTGTGGAAATTACACAGTGTAGGAACAAATGTTCGTAGCAGAACTCCCCCATAGGGTCAGAAAAACTGAATTTCTGTGATGGTCTCTGATCCCCACACTTCACCAGCTCACACTGGGACATGAATAATCTCTCATGGTCCTTGGTACATAGGTTCCTTGTCAACATTTTGCTTTACTTTGAGAAGAAAGGAGAAAATGAGGTGCCTGCATCCTTCTCTGTAACAGCCCAGAGTTTGGGACCTGGTGAGCTTCAAACCAGCAAGAAAAAGAGTATGTCCCTCAGATCCATCGTATTCAGGACTTTATTGTATTTCTTTCTTATATTTAGGAATTTCTTGTAGCAATGCATTTCCTGACATCACCCTGTCCCTGTGGTAGTGCTGTCCCTGGCAGGAGGCACTCCGGTCCAGGGTTAAGCAGGACAGGGCAGGCGCTGCAGATCCTGGTGGTGCAGCTCACATCCCCTTGCAGCAGCAGTTTGTGGTTCTTCTTGACCACTTTCTTTCTTACCCATCTTCCCTCCACCCCTTTTCTCCAACAGGTGAGGATGGTCCTCACCAGCTGCGTCCCACTGGAGGGAGAGAAATGGTGGGAACCTTCAGCCACATGCTGCAAACCCACGACAGACAGCCCAGGGCACAGGGAAGCAGACGACAGGGCCCAGTCTCCAGCTGCCCCCTCAGGATTCATCTCACCTAACATGTGGTCCCTAAAAATTAGGTGGATGCTTTCTCCTCTGTAGGCACCTGCCCTGCTTTCTCAGTTGACTTTGGAGGGAGATTATTTGCCAGGAGTGGGATTCAATACACCTTCCTCTACATGTCTACACATGTCATGGTTTCAGCTGGGATAGAGTTGACTTTCTTACTGGCAGCTGGTATAGTGCTATGTTTTGGATTTGGGATGAAAACTGTGTTGGTAAAACACTGGTAGTTTTTGTTGTTGCTAAGCAGTCAAGTCTTTTTCTGCTCCTCACACCACCCAGCGAATTGGCTGGGGGTACACAAAAAGTTGGGAGGAGTCACAGCCGGGACAGCTGACCCCAACTGACCAAAGGGCTATTCCATACCATATGACAACATGCTCAGTATATAAAGCTGGAGGAAGAAGAAGGAAGGGGTGAACATCCAGAGTTATGGTTTTTGTCTTCCCAAGTAACCATTACACATGATGGATCCCTGCTTTCCTGGAGATGACTGAACACCTGCCTGCCGATGGGAAGTAGTGAATGAATTCCTTGTTTTGCTTTGCTAGCGTGTGTGGCTTTTGCTCTACCAACTAAACTGTCTTTATCTCAACCCACAAGTTTTTCCTCACTTTTACTCTTCTGATTCTCTCCCCCATCCCAAGTGGGGGAGAGAGCGAGTGGCTGCGTGGTCCTAGTTGCTGGATGGGGTTAAACCACAACAACATGTAGGCATCTGCAGTGAGCTAAGGGTTCAAATAGGTTGTCCACCCTTCTGTCCCCCCACTCCATTTGAGATGCTAAAGAGTAACCTTCCTGGGACAGGGGGTCTCATAGAGCAAGTCTTGTTGGAGGGATCCTGAATGAATAACTCAGATGATATGCCTAACATTTGGGCAGCTAACACTGAGACAGTCCTATGCTCATCTTCACTGCGTGAGACCTGACAGGTCTGTAGCACTTGCAGCAGCACAGCCAGAGGAGAGGATTTCACTGCAATCTGCCATAGCAGTGCTGGTCCCTCCAAAAGGCAGGAGGAGCTCTGTGCTCCCTTGGATCTCTTGGATAATGCATGTATTTTATTCTTGTGCTTTGCTAGTGTGATGTGCGAGAGGAAGGGCTGGCTCAAGCTAGAAAGTACAATTTTGGCTTTCGGTGCTCCTGCTCCCTGTATAAAGGGTATACAAATAAAGACCTGGGGAATATTGCCCTTCTGCGAACACTGCTAATTGCCAGCATCTATCAGCTGGAGATAGCTGACATGCTCTGCCAGGAGAGATTGCTTCAGCAGCACAAAACAAACCGCTCCTGCTCTTGTTAAAGCATGCAATTTTCTTCTCAAGTGTTTTGTCGTTGCTGTAGTCTCACAGGCAGGGCTGCCTCCGTTTGCCCAGCCTTACTGCCTCCACATCAAGAAAAGTCCCAACGGCGGGACGTGGGGTAGGATCCCTACGGGAGAGCTCCTAAATCCAAGGAATAGCAAGTGACAACCTTTGCTGTATGCCTCCTCTCACAGTCCCGGGATGAAGGAAGAGAGCCCAGTCCTCAGTTAGGTCTGGAGGTCTGAGCCCTGCTTTACCAGTGTGATCTCGTGCGCTGTTTTAAGGCCAGATGCAAAGAAATGCCCCAGTTCCCATTGCCTTCAGGACCCTTTGTGTATTATGGCCTCATTTCCTCCAGCTCCCTGCTGGGTTTTCCTTCCAGTTTCGCACCAGAAGAACCCCGTTTCCCTGTTTTCCCCTATTATAATGCTAACAGGCTGGCGGCGAAAGCAGGGGGCTTTGCCAGCAAGGGGAGGACAGCCAGCACTGCCCCTGCCCGCCAGCCCCGGGGAGGGCAGAGCGGCGAGGGCTGGTTTCAGTGTGTCAGCACAGATACGCGGAGATGATGACTGATGCTTCTGCCAACAGCAGCACAGGCTGATGCTCAAGGAAAAGCGCTCTCCCCCCAAAAACAGGCCATGCGATGTCCCAAAGGGTCTGGAGAAGGAAGGGGTGAGGGGTTTTGCCCTGTCCTTGTGTTCTCCAAGTGCCAGTTTGAGCTCCATTGCATTCATCAGGAAGTTGTTCAAATAATGGAAAATAATGGGAGTCTCAGGCTATGGACAAAAAGTCCTTGAAATAATGGGAGCCCCGGCGTGTGGACAGCAGCTGGGGCACGCTGTGATGGAGACGACTCAGTCAGAAAGGGCTTTTGATTATGAACAAAGTACCCAGGACCACGCAGTTCCAGGTCCACAAGGTCCAAACCTACTGGGAGAAAATCCCATGTGACAAACGGCCAGTGTTTGCAGCACACTGGCTCTCCAGCCCTGCGTGCACCAGCTCTGCGTGCTGGCTGCTCCTGGGCTCGGGGGCTGCGGGACCCTGCCCTGAGTGGGAAAGCCTCCCAGAGGAGATAACTGTCTCTGGAATTAGGGCTTTTTTCNAAATATTCACAGCTCACCACCGCCTCACAGCTGAGGCAACCTTGCCCGAGGCCACATCTCAAGCTGGTGGGGTGGCATGGATTGCAAGGCTGGGAAGACAGCGCTGCCAAGCCTCCTTTGGAATCAGCTCTTGTCGGTTTTCCCTTTCAAGGTCTTTTGTTGAAAACCCTTAAAGAGGCGAGAAAAAGGCCCTTTCTCACGACAGTTTCTCCGGACAGCCTGGGAGAGCTGAGAGCTCAGCCCATGGGTGCCAGCAGGCTACTGGAGGGGTCCACCGCTGCCCATGGCAGGTCCATGGGCTTGACCAGCCCTGAGCATGGGGTGGGTGGGCATGGGGGATGTGTCAGCACCTACTCAAAGGATTCAGTCTTCTTCTTTTTAAACGTCCTGGCCCAGGCTGAGAGGATGTGCCCTTGTCATCCTTGTACTTAACAGCAGCACTTGCTAGGACAGGACCCACAGGAAGTGCCCCACAGTTGAATGAAGAGAAGGGCAACTCTCACCACCCTGCTGCAAAATGATCTGGTGTTCAAGGTTTATCTGTTCTGCTGCCTTTCTTCTTAATGCTAAAACCCCACTTTTCCTTTCTTAGGCTCAATCAACATTTAAATGAGAAGTTTATAATGGCAACTGAAACTGCTGTGTTGTCTCCCTGCTTCAAGTCCCAGATTGCAACACCTGCTGAGCCAAGACTCTGCCAAACCTGTGAGATGAAGCACTGCAGGATATGCAGGCTCAGACTGAGCTCTTTAAACCATCGCAGCTCCTTCCACAGACATCACGTTTGAATTTAAACCATCCACAGCCTTGCAGGTTAGAGGCCAAACAGCCTCCATCTGCCCAACCAGGGTGGCACTTCAAAAGACCCAGGTGGCAAGAAAATGTATTCAGGTCTCTGAATTGTTTTATGAAGAGAGTATGATGATGTCATGCCCCTTTACAAAATCAGGTAGTCAAATTAATGAATCTGCTATAAATTTGGGGAAGTTGCAGGCACCGTTCAGACAGAGAAGCAAGCAGTACATGGATCACGTTAAGTTCCGCATTGATTAGAAATAATGTAGGGGATGCATTTGCCTTAACAAGCAGTAAAGGAACTGAGTAAAGCAAAACATGCCTCCGCATGGATAAATGACAGTGTAGGTATTGTCAGCACCAGAGGCAGTGAACTACTTCCCTTTCTGTGTTGCATGGATATGGAGGGCGCTCTCGCCAACATTTCTTTTGGTTTCAGGGTAGTTCGCGAGGGTAGAGAAAAACCCAACAGTAATAAATGAGTTGTTGCAACCTGCCCTTTCTGCTCCAGCGATTTCATGTTTTTGTAAACAGGAAACATCATGTATCTTGGCAAGGACTAGATGTGATAATGCTGAAGAGTGATCAGACAGTCAACTATGAAACCACTATGGTGTCTGCTGAGGAAAACCTACAAGCTGTCAAGAAAACTGCTGGACATTTTGCGATACAATCTATCAATTATGCAAGATGAATGCCTGTATTTATAGATGGATTTTATTTTTTTCTATTGTTATTCCATGGCATCTCAGTCTTACAGTAAGCCACCTGGCCAGTGTGAATATGCAGGTTAATTTCAAGGTAATATATTATTCTATACAATAAAAACAAGTTGTCTGGCTGTTTTCAGTGAAGTTGTCTAAGCCTGTTCCCATGGGCTCCCCACCTCCCAGGGAGAAGTTGCAATCTGCTCTGTTTCATCATCACTTTTGTGGCATTTCCTACTGAGATGAGTGGCACCGAGACAATTTCCAGACATGGTTATTTGTTCTCCTTGACCTGAGTGACTGCTGTTTTCTAAGCCATTTGCAGTGTCAATCCTGGGATTTGACACTTAGACTTCTCCAGTTGGGGATTAAAATGTTGTATCTTTCCCTCAGGCTCCTTATTAATTTTCTGGAGGCAGTTACAATGGAGTTGCTCCAAGGATTTGTTCCCTAACAACACTTAATTCTGCAAATCAGGCCAATTTCACCAATTTCACATAACTTGATAAACCAGTTTCCAACAAGCTAAAAACCTTTTCCCAGACCTCCAACCCTGATTCTGTACAGAGTGTTTAACAATAATGACTGCTACTATCTTTGTCTTTTTACCCATACCTAAGGAAGATTTAACACACTCTGTTCCCAACCGTGCCTACAACCTGCACAGGCAGACCAAGAACAGCTTACAGCTCCAAATATTTCCCTCCTTTGAATTCTTTCCATTGTTTGTTTGTCGGTTCCCCTCCCAAAGTAAACAGTTCCATGAAAATTTAAGCAATCTTAAATGTGTTGTTTGCAGTGACCTAATGTCTTAAAAACAGATGAACCCAGAGCTCATTGGGCAATAATTTCCTATTGTTCATATACAATCTCAAGCCTAAAAATGGGATGCATGCCCCTAAAGCCACCTTCTATTGTTGTTGAGCAATACGTTGTCAGCCCCCTTCTTTAAGCAGCTGTCATCTGTAAGCTCAAGAATAAGCTCTGATAACCTAAGCAGTTTAGGTCACCAGCTCGTCTGGGTTACCAGAAGGAGTCCCACAGCCTAAATAAGACACCACAAAATGATCCGAAAGTGAGTCTGGAGCACTTTCGAAATCTTGCCCCACCTGCCGGTCTGTTGAGCCATCCTTGCTCTCTAGGGAAGCTTGCACCTACATACGCCCACTCATATTGCACCTCAGCTGAGGCCTCTAAAATGCCAGATAAAAGCCCTTTCCACAACAGATAAGGCACTCCACTTGTATCACCACTTCTCTGTCGATGACTCTAGGTCTGCATCCCGTGGAAGATCTACTCCTCTACTCCATCTTTTGCAGAGGAGGCTTTTGGGTGAAGCAGAGTAGGACAGAGCCCCTGAAGGAACAGTGTCATGAATCAGAGGATTTTGTTGACAGACATTAAAAAACATTTCCCCAGGGCAAAACCATGTTCTGAAAAGAGCATCAGGAGAGCAGTGGACTTGCCACCACCTTCATCTCTCATTTTCATCCAAAGATATTGCCCTAGTTCACCAAGGCCATGGTGAAGGAGAAGAAAAAGATGGGGAAACCTCCTGTTGTTGCCAGCATGAAAATCCAAGCCAGCACTTTTTGTCACCACTTCCTCCCTAATCCCCATATTTCTCCTCCTCTCTGTTCTTGAGGAGGCAATCTTGTGTTTGCAAGTGCCAAGGAAGCTCAGCCTCAAAGGAAAAGAGCAATAAGCACAATCTCTTTGTGCCGGCAGCCTCTGAAGGCAAAACTGCACCACTTGGCACGGCACGGCTGGCCTGCGGCAGGAGGTGAGCCGAAAGCAAACGTCGCGGTGCTACGGCACGTCGGCACGTTGAGCTGGGAGGCGTTTGGCTTCGGGTCAGGAGACGAGCTTTCCCGGCACTGTTTGAACAAACACACCTACTCAGCGCCAGGTGTGCTCCCTCATAAACACTTCCGCTGGATGCACCCCGACAGTCGCCGGCTTGATTGACAGCCCTCCTACAGCCGGCAGCACCCGACAGGGTTTGATGGAGCTGATAAGGATCTCCAGGCATTTCACCAAAGCGTAAGGAAAAAGCCCAAGTGAGTCAGCAGAAAGGTACGATTCCACATAGGGCCTCTGGACATGAGCTGTTGGACTCTCACCCACCGAAAGAGTAGGAGTGTTTACTTATTGTCTGTAATGAGTTTTGGATCAAGGTTTTATCACAAGGAAAAGAAAATAAATAATGTTGATAATAAAATGCTCTCCTCCCCCCAGCTTCATTTTTTAACATGATTTAAGAGAGCCCAAGGGAAAACATTTAATTCAAAACCCATTTTGGATTTGTATTTTAGGAACATACAGGAAAGTTATGAGATGCGGCATGTTTTGAGCTTCTAGCAATTCAAAGGCAGATTTTCAAAGGCAGAGTGAAGCTGGGCACGTGAATTCCTTTAGCCAGTGCAAGAGGAATACCTGTGTATCCTGTGCACCTCTATATGGAGTCAACAAGATGTAAAAGAAAGTAAAGCCGTTATTCCATAACATGCGTGAGAATACACTTACAGCACAGATCGATCAATGACAATTACTTAATTCTCTGGAAGTTAACTCAGAGAAATTTCAACACAGGACTATCAAGGATGGGAATATTGAAAATCGTCTTGCTTCCCAAGAAGCTGTCACATACATACAATTTCAGTCCACCCAAAATGATTGTGATAGATGAATTTCAAATATAGCCATCTGGTATAGCTGTATGGCCTAAACAAATGACTTGGTGTGCTCCCAAAAAACGGCAAGGTCATCAGCCTGTTGGTGCTGCAGTTTTACGATGTAAGGAGAATTGAAAACAAAAGCATGCTGGAGATCAAAGATGACCCTGAGGTTGACAGACACCAGCACCCATATGAAACTGGGCTCCAAAGGACCTGGAGGGGTCATCTGGTCCATCTGCCTTCTCCAGGACAGGGTCTGTCTCCTCTGCATGGTCCCGCAAAGACTGCAGAGAAGAAACCCCTTGAAACACTTTGCAAGCATTCAGTCACAAAGAGCTCTTTTTTCCTCTGTTAAGATCGCTTTCATGGAACAGCCCACACCCCAGAGGATTCCCGGCTTCATGTGCAAAAATGAAGCCCTGTGAGGGGAGGAGGCTGTCACACTCCCATTGCTCACCTAGCCCGTCTGTGTCAGGAGGGCATTCAGGTTTGCATCCAACAACCCAGGAGATAGAGAGGAACAGCATCAATGACCCCAGGTCAGGGTGGAAAGATCAAGTGAGGCAAGCAAAAGATGAGATGACAAATACTAAAAGACACTGAGATAATTGCTATTGGAATGGTGGAATTATTTAGGAATTCACAGCGACATCAGCGACATCAGTGGAAATAAGGAGACGCAGAATCTTCGATGGGCCCAATTTAAAGCCCAGTGCTGTGGGTGAGGAATTCTGCTGCTGATCTCAGCTGGATTTGGGTGAAGCCCTCCACAAAGTGTCCTGAGTTTAGGTTAGCAGGGGAAGTCCAACTGCACAAGTCACAGATCGGTATGACAAAAAATGTAGTTACAGTGTGCCACATCTTCCCCATCCTGAACTTGCGGGTTCTGGTCTCACTAATATGCTGTAGCCTACAAGCTAGAACACATTTGGATATTAGGATAATTTTAGCAACACACTTCATATGATGGCCCTCAACAAGAGCAGAGCAAATGAAAGCCTCACTGAAACCAGGGACAAAGATCCCTTTGACTTCCGTGACGCCTGCCTGAGACCACGGTCCATCCCCAGCTGTGGGATCCCACAGCACCTCCTGGACTAATGCAGATAATCCGCTCTTATCATTTTTATTATTTCTGGGTTTTTTCTTCCACAGTGACACATGTTATATAGACAAAGAAAAAGAACTAAGGAGTGTATATTTTTAAATGCCCTATAGGGACAGGCTATATTTTTATGTGGAGTTTATGTGGTTTGGATCAAAAATCAATGAGACAAGTGGTTTTGAAATCAGAAAAATTACTATGTTGCCTTAAAAAATGTATCTTTCCCTTCTTTAAAAATGCGCTTGTTTCTCTTTATTGTTTTCCAGTTTTTCTCTTCTGAGGGTATAAGAAAAATTGGCTTGAGATTTCTAGCCAATATAAAGATGTATTGTCCCATAAGGAGAATATTTATATTGGTTTTTTCCTTGGTCTATATTTGCCTCCTGGGTCAATATGGATGAGCGCTGACCTCAACCACAAGTCAGTATGGGTTTATGCTGGCAAATCACTATAATATGCTTTGAATTAAGTTACTGAAGCACTTTTTTTTCCCCTGCAGTGCAAATTCGGAGGGAGGTGTGTGGGTAAATCAGAACAATGCACTTAAAGCCTGAATTCACTTCAAAAACAAATGAAAATACCTCATGTCAGAAGCAACCTCAGCTTGCTTCACTACGTGTTGACTCTTTTGCAGGCAGTTGGACTTACCCATTAATGGCCTTAGAAGGAAGGGACATGAGACACTATTTTGGGAGGTTTCAATCATAATTCAGCCCAGTAAAGGAAGACATTCCCTATTTTTTGGCTTCAGCTTTTGGCATCACACATAGTGGCAGGGTGGGGACGGTGCCAAGTTCAAAGTTGCCCCTTTCCTCTGCAGAGAGGTGGTGCAGAGGTGCAAGTAGGGACCTGACCACTCCGTGGTTGGCATTTTTGCATCAGTGCTGGGGGAACACAGCTGAACGAGGCAGCTCAGACTGGAACAAAAGGTCTTACATTTTCTGTATGGTGGGAAGAGCATTGGTGTGAAGTGGATGCGTGGTGACCCCTAAGGCTATCATAAAGCTGCCTGCAGAAGCACAGCTCTATGCTTGCTGACCGATGTAGACCTCCTAGTCCTGTGTTCCAGAGTAATCATCACTATAATGCAGTCCATGATCTGATTTTCACTCATCTTACAGTACAGTCTGGGAGCTCTCACGATGGTTACCATCAGGTACTCCATAGTAGTGAATCAAGCTCAAAAGCCCATGACAGTAGTTAAATAGAATAAAAGTTGGGATTTTTTTAATATCAGCTTTTTTGTTTTCTGCCTTTGGGCACTTCTTGGTTATTTTTTCAAATTTTTTCTCAGGCAGCCTAGCTGTTTTTTCAATGGATGTTGAGATTTTCATGTAATTGCTCCCCTTTGCTGAAGCTTTAAAGGAAACACTGAATGTTGCATGATTCATAAGAAAGGCACCAGAGCTGGCAAGGCAAGACCAGAACTTCAGACACATGAATTGCCCTATCAAATATATGGGATTTATCAGCAAGATCGGGGCACAACAAGCAGCAACAGACCATGACAAGCAGGAGCTGGGGGGAAAAGGACTCACAACACAAAATCCAGGGAGAAGAGAAATTATATGACACAAACACCCCGTTTGTGGTTGTAAACATGCGGTAATCACTTCCATTAGCATCATAACAGTTTCCAGCCCCAGGAGGATGGGAGCGCTTGCTACCCCGATTAATTTCTCCCAAAAACTTCAGCCTGCCCCTGCCAAACACCCCTGGCTGTACACGGCCCCTGAAAAGATACAATCAGAACAGGCCCTTATTGTATCCCAGGGCTGAAAGGCCAACTCCCGCTCAGAGATGAAAAGCAATTAATCTTGAATGACTGTTTGTACAGTAATTCTCCCCCTTCCCACCTCCTTGCCCTGATAAGTGGCTTTGTGCTGAGCAGACAGGAGCACCTTTCACGCAGCCCATCAGCCCCCGAGTCCCTCCTGGCAGCTCTTGGACCAAGAAAAAGAGTCATTTAGCACTAAATCTGCAGGGGCTGCACGGAGTTTGCTTTCCCGCTCGGTGGGAAGAGTGGGGGCACGATGGCGAGGGTCTGGCGGCAGCTGCTGGCACTGGCGAGGACCTCTGCCGCTGCCGCCGGCACAGCCAGCAAAGCATGTCGCTTCTTGCAGCAAAGGGCTCCTTGGCTGCTGTTCAAGCCCCTGCCATGGCTGATGGCGATTCAGACATGGAAGCAATCATTGAGACCGACAGACAGCGCTCAGATCAGCAGGTTTCCCTCTGCTTGTGTGCGTACATTTGTACTTCAGCATTAGCTGTACTTGTTCTCACTTGGGACCAAAAACTGCCTATAGACACACATGAACACACAGAATCTGAGTGAAGGATCATGCAGACTCAGATGGGATGGAAGAATAAACTTCTCTCCAAAAGCAGATGGGTCCTCTGGGATCCTCATTATCATGCACTATCTCGTACATTGTGCATGCTGCTGCTTACACCCTCTTTTCGCACACAGAATCACCGTCAGCCCAGACATAAGCTGCCCTTTCATACTGCTCCAGGACCAAAGGTGAAATTCTCCTTCTTTGTATCTCTCTGGATCCACGTCACCTTTGCTTGGGGTCTCAGGTGACAGATCCATCCTAACACATGACACCAGTCTGGCCTCTTGGTACCCAGCAATAGCCTTTCATAAAGCAGAAAAGGGGACCACGTTAAAAGTATACTTTTTAAGTCTTTGACCTTCATCACCCTGTTTCTAAGGCTTGGGGCAAGTAAGAAAAGAGGGCTGGAACTGGCCTCTATGTATCTCACACCTGGGAGCAAGAAACCCAGTTACAGCCAGGGATTTCACAGCTCAGATTTTCTGCAAATATTTTTCATTTTCTGAATTCTCTACATTTTATCCCAGAGGCCTAACCTGAGTCCCCAAATCCTTGTTCCCACAGTCCCTAGCTAACATTTCCACCAAGCCCCATGCTCACGTGACGGGAGGGCACAACGCAACGTTGTCAACAGGCCATCCCACTCCTTAGGGCAGCCAGAGGTCAGGCGGGATATGTTATTTGGGGGCTACCACATCCATTTCCATGGAGCCAAGGCTTGGGAACTACAAAGCACCACTTTGGTGCCCAAAATTTCCCATGGCTTCCACGTGCACTCAGGACATGTCAGAATTTGGCCCTCAAATACTTAAAGGAAAGGAGGTCATTTCTATTGCTTTTACCAGAATTTAAGTAGTGCTTTGAGTCCGCAGAAGAAAAATCCAACTTTGAATAGTCATGAGGACAGAGGATAGTAGAGCCTTACCAAAAGCTCTGTAACCCACTGTTTGGACTGTATCTAAAATACTGTAAATGTATTAAAAATATATAACCTTGCTAGGTGAATTCTTTTTGGCCAAAGAAAGAGACCCGAGTCAGCAGCACCCAACTAAGAACCCTTTCACTTGCAGATCCTGCAAATTCTTCACCCTTTAGCAATGATAATCTTGATGGGCTTGTGGATATTTTCACCTTTATATTTGCTGATGACAAATTTCTAGAACCAGGTCATTTTGCCTCTGCCTGCATCTCAAGACACTTGAGTGTAAACCAGGCAAAATTTGCAATTCCCAGGGGACTACATTTTCTCTCCAGATCTCTTCACCCTGTATAAAGGACACCCTGGCACGCAAAGGTGGGAAGTCCCAGACAAGAATCCCCTGTGGCCTAGCTGTCCAAGAAATTCTATTTAGAAAGGAATCAACAGCCAGCCACTGATAGGAATTGGGCTGCCTCCAAACTCATTTATTTCCAATTAGTTCATCACACTGTGTGGTAGTGTTCACTGGTGTCTAAAACCAGTTATTTTTCATGCCTTTAGACTGAGCCCTCTTAAACACCCCAAATGTACATGCCATCAGACCTGCATTGCCTCTCCCGCAGAGGCTGGGGACCTTGGACCTCAGACCTCTTGGACTTTGTGCCTGGAGATGACATTGGCCTTAACAACATTGTGATCTGTGATGACAGGATCTCATCGGTGTACAGCCTGGGAACACGAAGGAGAGTTTCTCCTCCCCTCGCTGCTGATTTCCACTGAAGAGTATTAAATACCCATTGAAAAAGCATGTCCCTTCCTGCACTACCTGCTCCTCAGGCTATGCTTTTTCCAGTCTACACTCCCATTTACATTTTTCTTCTATTTATACTACCTTTTCAGCAAACCATTAAGAATTCACAGAAACAAGAGATCCAGAAGGCTAGAAAGTCACATATGTAAACCTCCTTTCAGGATCAGATTGCTTCCTATGACATTTTCACCATGGCTTTATTATCTCTGATTGCTAACTCCTGCAGCACTGCTCTAGGGTGTGCTTCAGCAGTCGCTTCTGTGCTGTGCTGATAAAACTTAGCTGAAGTCACTGGAATCCAAGTAGCTCCAAACCAGGAGGAATGGGATAAATCCAGGGGGAATGGATTCTGCATTTTAGGTGCCAAGCGCACAAGGCTTCCTAAAGCAAGTGTCTATGCATTTCCTACGGGGAGAGAGAGAGGAAGGTACTTTTGAAGTCTACAATGTGAGGATCTGCCCAGCTAAGAGAGGTAACTGCCTTCATTGACTATGCAGAGACATTTTCACCCAGTGTAGGACAATTATTCCCCGACATGCCTTAGGCAGGTGGACTGGATTCCTCCACCAGCGTTTCAAATGAATGCAGAATTAATTACATGCATGGATCCTTCCAGCACACAAATGTTACCAGGAATCACAAATTCCCATTTTATTTCTGTCCCCAAGATGTCAACGGGAACCATTCCATCAGCTTCAGCAGATCTTGAGTGTTTTATGTCCCCATAATAATCACAGTTATTTCTCCAAGATTTTCAACTAGAACATCACTTGCTGTCAGCTCTCCAAAATTTTACTACCACCTGCAAGCCCCTGCAAATCCCAGCCACAACCGTCTTTCACAACATCCATCTACGCATCAGTGAAACCTACAGCTTGTAAAGAGCAGATGCAGCTCAATAAAGGCGGCTGAGACATCTGAGCAGTGCCCAGGGGCTCTGCCATTTCCAAAACGCCTGGTTTCCCTTTCCAAGAGCTTGCCTCTTCTGCACACTCCCTCTGCGTGGGACGGCTTCGGGGTGGACGGCTTCCAGCTCCTGCAGAAAACAAAGGGCAGGCACATCTGGCAGAGGAGCTGGAAGATGTTCATAAATCATGACTGATCATGGTGTTGCTGTGACGTGCCGCAAGGATCCCTTTGAAGAGCTGTACCCAGCTATAATTTGATAAACCCGGCACCGCTTCTGCCGCTCGCGAGCAGAGCGAGGGCTGTTTCGGCGCCCCGCAAGTGCTGCGGCTTGCGCAGGGCTGAACGATCGCGCTTTCCTCGCTTTCCCTCTCTTCGGATGAACTTCCCACAAGGCAGGAGAGGCGCCCTCCCTACCCACCACCACAAAAACATATGAGGTATCAAAAGAAATCAAGACGCCAGCCGCACTAATACACACTGGGGCCTTCTGGCGTCTCTGTAACCCTCCTAGACTGATGCTCATTTTTTCTGATGCTCAGGCAGCCTTAGGAGACAAGCCACGCTTGCTCGCTGCTTGAAAATCAATGGCCTATTCTGCAAAATGCTGACAGAAATGAAATATGTCAAGACATTCCCACCAGGACTTCTGAGCTCGGACCGTCTCTGGGTAGTCCAAAGGGTTGAAGGCACGAGGTGGCCCGTGTTTAGCACAGATCTTCTTAGACTTGATCTACGCTATAGGGAAAAAACAAAAGGTTGAATGAATTTGAAGTTTCGCTCTTGCACAATTATTAAGCACCATCTGCCTGCCTTTTGTCACCTAATGCCAAAGATTTCTCTTTAAATGGTGCTGACGTGTCTCAGTCTTCTACCCCAACCACATCCTGTACAAGGCTGGTCAAAAATGGAGAGGAATTCCATGAAAAAATGCCCAATTTCCTGGGGTTTCCCAGAAGGAAGTTAAAAATTCCAGTGATAAATGGTATCAATATCTGGAAATCCGAAATATTTCAACCAGGTGTCACACCAACAGACTTTTCTCTGCCTGAAAATGAAACATTTTTGTTGTGCATACTGGTGAGAAGGGTGGGTAAACAAAGAGTTAATAAAATAAAGGCAGGTAAACGCAGGTCAGAGAATAAAAGGTGTGTAAGTGAAGGTCATTCTTGTGCTTCAGGCATTGAAATGGGCACCAACAGGTGTGGTTCAATGCCCAACTGTGCTAAAGATTTATTTACTGAGTAATCCAGGGACACCATCATCTGTTTACCAGGGACTCCATCTTTTGTAGCCTTTAGAAACACATTTTGTGCCCCCTTCCCTTAATGAATTACTGTGTGAATAAAACTATTTATTGGTTACAAGATGCTTAGGCCTTGCAAAAGGAAGAGTCTTACGAATATTTTCTGGGGTTGGATTGTGATGTTGACACAATCAAGATGGCTGGGAGAACAGAACATGCGCAAAAATCAATGTTTTTTCCGTGGGAAACAATATGTCTTTTTTTGCCCCAGTTTAGCAAGGACTGCAATGTTGCACTCTCCCACTGGCTTTATTTTTCAGTGGTCTACAAAACAGAAGTTAAAGAGTCAGTTTTACTCTTCATCTTCACCACATCTCTGCTGATATAACCCTGCCGACTTCAGAGATGCTGCTCAGAATTGCATGCGGAGGAGAGAGAAGGCAAAATTTCAGCATTTTAGCTGAAACAAACAGCTGTGATTATTTCTCTTTACAGGTCTTGCCCTTCTCTGAGCAGCAACACAGTGCGCGTGTCGTGGGGGGTGACTCCCAGACCTTCCCTTCACACATGAGCTTTCCACTCCATTTAGCTCCCTGATTTGTTTATATTTTTGTTCAGAGTCTGTTAAGCAAATATATATGGATCAACAATATTTTCCTCTGCGCCAACAGTTGTGTTCGGGTCATTGGTGCCTTGTATCTTGCCCAAGACAAGAATGTTAAAAATACATATATATTAAGAATGGCTGCTCTGTTCTGAGATGAGAGAAGAGTGGCTGTGCCAGTACTCCGGCTTTCCAAGTTTTATAGACCATGTGGGCTGTGGTTGAGATTAAAGATATAGACATATTTTCCCCCAGAAAGCCAATAATGGGAGGTTTCCATAGTGATGGAAAAGATAATTCTACAAAAAAATAAAAAAGTGGAAATCCTCCAGGCTGCATCCAACCCTTCCACTCACTCGGCTGCTGCAAGAGAGAAGTCGATACAACTCTGCGGAGCGACACCAGAGGAACCGCTCAGCCATATGGTCTAATTATGGCTTTTTGGTGTACTTTCCATGTATAAATGACTTTCAGGATTGCTGTCAGGAATAAGCAGTGCACTACACTGTAGTGCTGCCAATTCTCATCATTTCATTATGTTTTGTCACAAGTGGCACTCTTCCTAAACATCAGCTCTTTGACTCAGCCGATTAAGCCAGGATCTCGTCTTTCACTAGACTCACATCTCTGGCCTTCAGTTTTGCAGATCAAAGCTTGCAAATACGACCTAAACAGACCTCTTTAAGGCTCAAAAATGAACACAAGCAAAAAATTAAGGTTTTTTCTGAGTGACATATTTTCTTCACCCATCTCACTGCAGAGGGAGACACAGCTCATGGGCTCTTCATGGCCGGGTGGGCGGTGCTGCTGCACACATACGTGCGGTCGCAGGAAAATGCCCCGTTCGGGCAGCGTGCAGGGCTGCAATCACGTGTGTGCACACACACACCCATCCACACTGGTCCTGCAGGTTCAGTGCCCACATCACCTGCTTTCTCAGCTGCTGAAAACAGCTCTTGACTGCCGCCGAGGAAGGGGTTTCCATCACAACGTTTTTAATCGAAAATGCTGATTCTAATCAACCGGATAATTTGGGAAGGTTTTTTCAATGTCTTGCATTCACAAAGCCATTGAAAATCTGGGTTAGACACAAAAATATTTTTTTTATGTTTTCAAAAGAAACCTTTATATGTTTTTTGTTTGCAGTGCTTTACAACAGATGGGGTGATTTGTCCTTTGGAGCTGCAAAGAGCTTGTCTTTAAACAAATTGAGTTAAATGAAATGGTTCTCACTCTGTAGCTACATTTAGATAATTCTAAAGATATTTTAAAGCCTAAACTATAAGCATAGAATAATTTAGGTTCGAAAAGACCTTTAAAATCATCAAGTCCAACCGTTAACCTAACACTGCCAAGTCCCACTAAACCAGGTCCCTCAGCACTACATCTACACGTCTTTTAAATACCTCCAGGGACAGTGACTCAACCTCTTCCCTGGGCCGCCTGCTTCAATGCTTGATATCCCTTTCGGTGGAGAAGTTTTTCCTAATATCCAATCTTAACCTCCTCTGGTGCAACTTGAGGCCATTTGCTCTCGTCCTATCGGTTGTTACCTGGGAAAAGAGACTGACATTCACCTCGCCCCAACCTCCTTTCAGGTAGTTGTAGATACTGCACACAAGCCAGAGCTAGTGTTTTTTCACAATCTCTTTTAAAACCAAAATGAAAATTTCATTCAAGTCAATGGAATGAAATCTCAGTGTTTTGGCTTGCCTGCAGAATGGAAAAAGCATTTCATCATGCAGCCCTTCTCTTTTCGTGGCTATTGGCTGTGTGCTACTTTCCATGCAATAAAGAGTACCAGGTAAAATGTCTTTGATAATAACAGATTACGAGTTCCATTTCTGATAACAGACAAGCCTGACATCTGGTTGTGTTTTCCAGACACTTTTGCCTCACAGGAAAATAGGTTGGAGAGGATGGCAGCATTTTGAACAACTCAAGGCCATTTTGGACTGCGCAATGCATCTGTAGAACAGCTAGCTCAGAAGCGATGGGCTCAGATCTGAGCAGAAATGATGCAGTGAGAAAGCTGGCAGAGCACATATCCCACACAACGAGATCTGCCAGCTTAAGACGGGATCAAAGTTTTCTTTGAGTTCTGAACTGAAGCAGTTAATCACGGATGGCCGAAGGGCACTGGTCACATGCAATACTGGAGGTGGATGAAGACCTACCTGTGCATCCTTCAACGCGACTGCAGACAGACAGCGTATCCTGAACAACCAGAGACATCACTCTTCACAGGACATGTCCACAATGTAAACGAGGACAAAGATTTCCGTGCCTGGATGCACAGTGTGGACTCAGACATTTCACTCCAGAGGTTGCTGTGAATGTTATGGATGCAAAACAGCCTGCACTGAATTTCTATGGATCCAGAGGGCTGGGTACCACTGACAGTAGAGTTTAATCTTTTTTGGGAGGCTGACATCTGTCTTCATGCTGTATTAAGGTATTCCCTCCCTTTCTATTACTCAGTAAATGAAGAAATCTTCTTCGAGGAAGAAATTGCAGTTGAATGGGTTTTCTTTTTTTTTTTTTAATATTATTTGCAATTATGTAATTTTAAAAATCCAAAACAAAACATGATCCATGAACAACAAAAATCATGTTTTATTCTGCTTTATTGAGGCTCATTTTGCTAATACGATAATTTATCTTTCCTCCAGCACAGGATTTTTAAAAATACCTGCGTGACTTAGTGAAGTACTTGCATTTCAATGGGATTATATTTCCCAATGAGAACTCTCTGTTGGCATTTGTCCAGCCAGCTCTAATTACTTCTGGTTTATGTGACTACAGAGGAATTCAAGCCTGTACATCCTACCTGTGATGTCTGTCATTACCAAAGTTTAATCCCATGTAGCTTTCTACTCTTTATTATTTATTTGCAGCCTATGCTGAATAAATAGCAGTAAAAAAATCTGCAGAAGTAGCATGTTTTCTTTGGCATTCCTTGGTATGAGCATTTTACTGTTCAAAGCATCTGACACTGTACTTGCTGTTTGTTCTCTTCAAAGATATGTTACCTGACCATAATTTCTTCTGCTGTGTATTAGGTAGGTCATTCCTCCTCAAACAAAATGCCAGGCTACGAGCTATAACAGAAATCCTAACAGGACCAGTGGTGCTGTGAGATTCATCTGCCTTCATTAGCATTTAAGTTAAAATTTTTAGGATCTGAGATGGATGGCTTGTAGTTTCCTTTCCCCTTTACCTCCTTGTTAAATCATGCGTAGAAACAACCTTGCTTCCAGTTCCTCTGTGAAATGAAATACTAATCAACGCTCCCCCGTGAACTATTTGCAAACTGTTTCTTAACCCTCAGTAAGATCTGAGCGTGGTTTTAAAGCACAAAGAGGGGAAGCAGAACTCAGCCCGGTTTCTACCCAGGGTTTGTCCCCTGATGCAGCCCAAGTCTCTGTACCTCAGTTTCCAAATCTCTAAAACCAGGATAAGTATTCGACCAAGATCAAAAGAAGGAGAAAACATTTAACAGAGCAGAAACTTCATCATTTCAGTGAGATGGTAGCACTTGAAGCATGTCTAATACTCACTGATCTCATAAGACTTGGTAAACTTCAGCCCATTGATGTCGATATGCTGCTCTATGAGCTGTGAAAGAGCTGCTGAGGAGATGTACAGTCCCATTTCCAACCAAAACCAGATTGATCATAAATAAATGTTTCAGTCATATAATAGGCAATTTAGGGATACTTTCTACTGTCTCAGTTGCTGTGCAGTAAAGCAGTTTCTCAAACTGCAAGTCAAGACCGTAGGGAGGCTGGAAGAGGCAGGGAAAGGATAGCAAAGGATTAGGAGAGTCATAATCATGGTGCATTATCTACATTTTTTAAGCATTTAATTGAGTATTAGCTGTGTTAATAATAATAATAATAATAAAAAAATCATTTTGGGAGGAAAAAACCAAGAAAATAAATAGGAATGACTCAGACCTCCTGCAGTTCAGAGACGTGGAACAGCTTAATTCATCAGCTGCTGGTCTCCGCAGCAACCGAGTTACGAGAGAGAAGTTGGGAGGTGCGGGAAGCTTCTGAGCACAGAAGTAGTATATGGAGGGTCAACAATAAGTAGGTGCTCACTTTCCCTCCTGATAAAAGAACAATGAAGCACTGTACAAAAATAGCAGGTTCAAACACAGGAAGAGACTTCTTTGTTAAACTGTGGGACTCCTCGACAGTGGATGCTCTGGATATCAGACATTTGCCTGGGTTCAAAAAGCCACTAGGCAAATTCATGGAAAAGGAAGCAATGCAGAGCTATTAAATACAAGTGGCACCATGTATTTAAGCTGCAAATCACTGACAGGAAGGAAAATATTCTCGAGAAACAACATCACATTTGCCATCTTCATATGCTCTTCCCCAGACCACTGAGACACAGGCTCCCAACCTGAGCAGATGCTCTCGCAGACCATCTCTTCCAACAACTGACAACCTTTTTTCACCAGGAGCCACTCTGTGCTTCCTCAGTGTGGGGCTGAGAGTTTGCACATACAGACAGGAATTACCCATCTCATGTCCTTCACCCTGGGATTATTATACTGCTGCTGGCAATTAGAGGTATTTAGCAGTTCTTGGGTAATGTAAAGACTTTCATGCCTGCAGAGGAAACAGCTGCTGTTGCTCTGGAGGCAATGAGCAAGATGATGCTGGCAGCAAATGGAGGAGCCAGTGTTGCTAACAAGCAGAGTGCATCTGGGTAAAGTTTAGATATAAGCTGATCTGCATTCAAAAAGGTTGTATGGAAGCAGGTGGGTGTATGGGGAGAGGCTGGAGCAGGTCCTGCTCGTGGAAACGACCCACCCTCCCTTCCTGAGATGGAGGTATGGTTTCATGGAGGAGTTATCACAGCACAGGGAAGTGGGGACACCTGTGTGCAGGGTTGTGTTTTCATTTGGAGACAAATCTACAGGAGCTGCTGATCCCTGTGATGTGCTTGGGTAGCTGCACACTCTTACTGGGGTGAAACAGCTGCTGCAGTGGGTGCTGGGCCAGGATTTAGCACAGTGGTATTTAATTCCTGATTTTAACATGGCTTTTTGGTTTTCTGTCACTGAATTGCTGAATCTTTTGAGGCCACAATCTCCACGTGAGAAAATGAGTCTAATGGTGTGTTGTATGGGGTCCTGACAATTAAGGCATGTCATGAGTTTGGGCTGTCATTATCTCTGTACAGTGCCCAGCAAAGTGGGGGCTAAAATTTATCTGCTGTAGCCAGGCATTGTTGCAATAATAAAGCAAATTTCCTACTGTAGATAGTTCCTTGTGGCTGTGGATTGTTTGGATTTTGCTTTCATTGTGGGACATGTAATTTGATTGATTTTTATATGAACACCCCTGTAAAACCCAGCATCCGAAGGAAGGCTAGGCAAATTTTACCAATTTCTTGTCTATGTTTTAAGCATTTCTGTTCCCGCTTGAAAACCTTTACAAAACCTCCTCCTCCCACACAGGAAACAGGATTTTTCAGCTCCTCAGAGGCTCAGACTTCTCAAGAGCTGTGCACCTGGGTAAGTTATAGTTTCCATATAGCACATGCATTTCCAGCATCTCCCCAGGGCCTTTTCCCTGTGGTCATCAGAGATCTTGTAAGAAACATACATGTGCATGCTCTGAGCTGCCAACAGACTGAGCACAAGGGGATAGGTTGTAATAGAAATTACAGCGTCCTTTCAGGAGACCACAGTCTGATTTTGGGTTACACTGAGCTAAATTAGAAGGTGCCCCTGTGAAACTACTCCCTGTGAAATGAATGCATAAGTCAGAGAAAAATTAAGGCCCCACAATGGTGTGAGCTAATGGCTTTAAGAAAAATGCGGTGGAGTCATGTTAATGACCTATTTGTGCCTTGTGGCTCTATATGGGGATTATCTGCAATTTCATCAGTCATACTGATGATGATACCTTATCCCAAACCCTTCTTTAGATGGGACCTTCTGCCAATCAAGTGTTATGTTTATCCTACAGCCAGCTCATTAAGGGTTTCTTTTTGTTGTTTGTTTGGTTGGTTTGGTTTGTTTCAGGGGAAATTGCCTTGAGCTGTTCTGATCCTAATCTCCTGTCGGTGCAACTTTCTTTGCTCCAATAAGGCTGCTCCTGATGGACGCGGGGTAAGGGAATGCAGAACCAGCTCCTACGTCGGCTGGGTGAAATTCCAGGTTCTTGGCAGCCAAGAGGTTTATAATCAAGGGAGGCAAAAAGTTAGAAACCACGTGTTGGAATGAGAAGTAAACATCCTGGGTTGTATCTGATCACATAGATGTTGTAGGGGTCTGGTCCATGAGGGACTTGGAATCAGGGACAAAAAATGAGCCCTTAAATCCACAAAGCACTGACATTCTCCACCTATTAAATTAAACAGGAAATTAGTGTTGAGGGGAACTTGCAAAATCATTAATAACTATTCTGTTTTATAGAAAACCAAGTGGATATCCATCTCCCTCGCTGTGCGCTGTTCTCCTGCTCACATGAAAACTTTCACACTGTGGTCATGTCAAGAGCTCAGCACGTACATTCCCCGTCTAGTGCTGTCTAGTGCATGATGAGACGGTCTGGTAGGTGTTAGACTAGAGTAAATATTTTGAGGAATAAAGTAAATGGCAGCCTGTTCTTCCCACAAGGCTTTCTGTCTGAATTTGCAGACGCACACCGGAAAGCGACTCCGTAAAGAAGACGCAGAGAGCTGCCACCTCTGTGTTTCTTTCACAACTCCCATGCCGAGAGCTGGGATCTTCCACCCCTGCTTTTGGAGCAGCGTCTTGCTCTGGGAGTGGTCCCCAGATTTCAGTGGTGTTATTCATGCAGAGCAAGAGGGCAACATTTGGCCTTATGTTTTACGAGTTATTTTTTTGCTTTGTCCAGGCTTGCAAACAGCCCCAATACTGAGAAATATGCCTCCTACAGCAACAAAAATTCTGCAGTTTCTGTTAAAATGGCCGCCTTATAAATAACACTTGCTTATTCTCAAGCAGCCTCTGTAATGTTAATGATTCATGTAGTTACTTGGAGGGGAAAGGGGGATGAATCTACTTACTTTGGCCTGGGAGCAAACATAAATTTCTATTCCATGTGGTAAAGCCAGCCTGGAGACTGGATAACACTGGAGATATGGTTATTGTGCTAGCGAATGAACGCAGTGGGTGTCACGACATGATCCGAGGCATTTGCCTACTTATGTACAACTGTAAAATCATCCCTTAGCAAGAAAAATCACTCTTAATATTATTCTGCTTCTCTGACCATAAAAATGTTATAAGGCTTGTGAAGCTGACCTGCGGAGCAGAGAAAAACGATAGGAAGAGTCCCTAAATAATGGCACATGTCGTTATGAAGACATTATTTCTCCAAGTATTTTAGGGAAATCGTATGAAGGAAGTTCAGCTCTATCCTTTCCTTTAGTTACACAACTCCAGTAACTTAACATCAGCTCTTAGCTCTGGGAAAGTGCCTGCTTTAAATGGGTCTAGCAGAGCTTTATTAATGGTCCATTCATGCTCATTTTCTTCATACAAACTGTCACTATTAGTCAGCAGCTGCTGCAGACACGAGACATTCATCAGGTTCAAGTAGGCAGAAAAAAATGAGTTTGTTATATCAAACCTGGCCCTTTGAAGCTCTGTGAAACGAGGTTGTTTTCACCTCAGGGAGCTCAGAGCAGCCACGTCAACATCCTAAAGCCCAGCAGAGCCTGCCAAAGCACCGTGGCCGGTTGCTTGCTGAGGTCCTGCAAAACACGAGCGGTGCTCCTGGCCACAGCAAGGTAATGTCATGTCCTCCAGGTCCACCACAGTGCACAGCCATCAGCACTGCTGTCTGTAGATCCTAATCCCTTCCTGGCCCCAGCAGGTCACCTGCAGCCTCTGGGCCAGTGGGCCTGACCCTGTCTCAGCGAGGAACTGAAATGCCTCATAGCAACAGCGATGTTTCACTGGGCAGACTTTCCCTTGAGTCAAACTAACATCGAAAGATGGGGAAACACACAACTGCAGAAGTTTACTGTGTGCGTTACCAGCCCACTCTGGTTCTGGTGTGCCTCTTTCTCCTGCTCAGTGAACACCGTTGGAGCTGTGCAAACAGCACCATTGGGCTAGCCTCCATCACCAGGGAAAGGATTTAAAAAAGCACATTACTTTATTCCTAACCTTAGGTTTCCTTGCCCTGATGACCAGGCATACCAAGGCAATAGCCTCCTAATAGCTAGTGCCCTCCAAATAGAAGTAAGGTTTGCCAGCTGCAGGACAAACTAACATCTCTTTCCCTCTCAAGCCACCCAGCTGACCAATTGGTTCAGCAGCTGTTTTAAAGCTCTGGTGGAAGCACAAAGGTCCAGGCAGCAAGGTGGCGCAAGGAACCGGCTTTAATGTGCAGATGCTCACCTCTGCCTGCATCTATGGGGTATCGTTTGGGCTGGGGCAAAACCTGTCAGCCAGAAGCAGAGGCAATGTCAGATGGCCAGAGTACTAACTCCTCACAGCACTGCTCAGGAAAAAAGGCAATGTGGGATTGATTAGAGTATAAATCCTCCAGCAGAACTGGCCAGGAAGAGGAGCAAGAGCAGATGGGTCCTTAAATTCACTGCTGAATCCCTGCTGCTATGCAGAGCTCATCTCTCAGTTGCTGCCAACATCGCTGCAGACAGCAGGGTCTGCACAGACCTTACAGGTGTCTGTCCTCCAGAGCCAGCAGGACACACTCTGATCCCCGTCGTCCTTCCAGCACAGGCGTACGTATCTCGCCCAGTGAGCCCTCTAACCAAAGGGTAACATGGTTTCTTGGGTAGGTTCCCAAGGCAAGAGGGGGAGTATTATTTGGATGGGAATCCCATAGAGTAAACCCCAGAAACTGTAGAAAATAACAAGAGGAACTTTCTCCCCGAATCAATGCTCCTGCAGTCACCCTGCACAGCGTTAACTTGGAGACCAGCAGGCTGCCAGAAGTGACAACTTTCCTGGGAGATTTAAAACCAAAGTGCCCTCTGACAGCTTAATCCCTTGCATGTATATAGCACTTCACATGCCCAAATATTAACTGATTCATGGTTAATTAACTTGTGGTTATAAATTTCCCCTGGCACTTTTTGCAAGACTCAGGATGTGAATGTTAAACCGACTGTCCCAGGCAAATTGCAGCACTGTAAGAAAAATAATGGGGCAGATCATCACCTGGTCTAGTGCAGCTATATAGATTTACTTGAGCCCAGGGCCTGACCCGATGGTTCTTGAATTCATTAAAGCAAACTGCAATGAATGAACTGCAGAACTCCTTCCTACATCTAACTCTGGTAATTAATTCCCTGCTAAGGCAGGGGACGTGGTATAAAATAGTGTGTTCACATTTATTCAGATGAGTATTCTGCCATAGTCATGGAGGAGCTAAAGGAGACAAGGTGGCTCAAGGCACTGGAATTGAAGGATTGTTGCAAGAGACCACTCTTTTTGAAGGCTGATGTTCATAGTATGACCTGGCCCTTTGCTTGAGCAGGATGCAAAGAGAAGGGAAAATTTTACCCAAAAAGAAACACCACAGGGTAGCTCATTCACCTCTTTCCATCTCCCAGAGCTGCTGAGACATTTCATGGAAGCTCAAGTCAACATCCTAATGACCTCTGAGAGGGAATGTGTACATCCTGAGCTTCCTCCCTGGGAGGGCAGCGAGCAGACCTCCCCTCTCCTCTGCCTTGCTTCATGTCAAGGTCTTTGGAGACCCACAGGAATTTTCCAGAGAGCTACTTTGTCTTTGACAAGTGCCAATCTAGTGAAACCAAAATTATTCATGAGGATTTCCAATCCATGCTTTTTGACCTAAGGGGGAAAGGTTTTGGAAATATTAGACAGCTACACACACACATATGCCCTTCTGGATCTCTGTATACATATCAGCCCTATTTTGGCTTATACCCCTACAGTATTAGGTCTAATATTTAATGAACCTGCTAAATAGTTTCCAATAGTTCAGTGGTTTCTCTTCCAAGCATAATTTTTGGAGGGCTCTGATAAGTACTGCTGGCTTTCCCGGGCATCTAGCCCCTCTCCAGAGTGCTGCTACACTAAACTTAGTTATGTGCAACCACAGCACTGCTGAATTTGATCCTTGGGAACAGTCTCCTTTCTTTGCTATGATTTCAGTACAGCTTTGAGGCTGAGGCACCCTTTGGGTAGCCACCCTGACACCAGGATACGGCACTGGCTTCACACCAATTTGTGTCACAGGGGAAGAGTTTGAAGTCTATCAGGTGCCATCAAGGACCTGAGACTCCTTTAATGTAGAATGAGTTTCCAAAATCATGCCAATTGTTTCACGGGGCCACATGGCAGACTGGATACTGTTGTTCTTAATTATGGTTCATTCCCTTTGTACAGCAGGTTTGTGCAGTATTTCAATGTAAAGTCTCCCCTTGAAGTAGCCTCCCTTCTTCCATGCCACCCACCTAGAGATCTCTGCAGGGGATGGCAGTAAGGATGGATATACAGGAATTAGAGGGCTTCAGACCTGCATAAATTACTAGAAAAACAGATAAACTTTTTTAACAAGAGTGAAAAGGTTTGGGGTGTGTATCTTAGAGGGGGGATGCATGGAGTCTGGCCAAAAAATAGTATCCACACTGGGGTAGTTGTGGGTGGGTGAGAATTTTATTGATCCACCAGCACAAGACCCAGTTCAGGCCCAATTACGCTGGAATAAAGATGCTTTAAGGCAGAGATGCATGTTTGCTGAGGGAAGAATGGGGCCTGTTTAAGATGCTACTTTACATTCATTTAGGGATGAAGAAAAAGCGGAGGCATTCAATGAATTTTTTGCCTCAGCCTTTAGTACTGATAGCCCTTGGGCTGCCTGGTCCCCTGAGTCAGAGGACTACAAGTGTGGTAACAGTGACTTTCCATTTGTGGACACTTAAATTGTAAGGGGCCAGCTGTATCAGCTGAATGTTCACAAGTCCCTGGAGCCTGGTGGGATTCATCCCAGAGTACTGAGAGAGCTAGCGGATGTTACAGCAGGACCATTCTCAATCATCTACCAAAGGTCTTGGGAGTCTGGGGAGGTCCCTGCTGACTGGAAGCTGGCCAGTGTTACTCCAGTCCACAAGAAGGGCATGAGGGAAGACCCCAGGAACTACAAACCTGTTAGTCTGACCTCAGTTCCTGGAAAAATTATGGAGAAGATTGTTCTGAGTACTACTGACAGGCATTTAAAGAATAATTCAACCATCAGGCACAGTCAACATGGGTTCAGAAAGGAAAATCCTGTTTAACTAATTTGATGCCCTTCTACAATAAGGTCACCTGCCTAGTGGATGAAGGGAAGGTGGTGGATGTAGTTCTGCATTTTAGTAAGGCTTTTGGTACTGCCCCTTCTGGACAAGTCGTCCAGCTGTGGAATGAGCGGGTTCATGGTGTGTTGGGTGAAGAACTGGCTGAAGGGAAGAGCTCAAAGCGAATGGGGCTACATCTGGCTGGCAACTGGTCATGAGCAGTGCTCCTCAGGGCTCAATCCTAGGGCCAGTTCTGGTCAATACTTTTATTGGTGACTTAGATGCAGGAGTTGAATGCAGCGTTAGCAAGTTTGCTGATGATACCAAACTGGGAGGTGCTGTTGACTCTCTTGAAGAACCAGAGGCCTTGCAGAGGGAACTAGATAGATTGGAGCATTGGGCTATGATTAATGGGATGAAATTTAACAAGTTCAAGCGCTGGATTCTGCACCTAGGATGGAGTAATGCCAAGCACAAGAATAAGTTGGGAGAGGAGTGGCTGGAGAGCAGCCCTGTAGAAAGGGATTTGGGGGTGCTGGTCAACAGCAGGCTCAATGTGAGTCAGCAGAGTGCCCTGGCAGCCAAGAGGGCAAACAACATCCTGGGGTGCATCAAACACAGTACGACCAACTGCTCAGAAGAGGTCATTATCCTGCAGTATTCAGCACTGGTGCGGCCTCACCTTGAGTGCTGTGTGCTGTTCTGGGCCCCACAATTTAAGAAGGATGTGAAGGTCCTTGAATGTGTTCAGAGAAGGGTAACAAAGCTGGTGACAGGGCTGGAAGGAATGTCCTATAAGGAGGACTTTGGGCTTGTCTGAGTTGGAGAAAAGGAGGCTGAGGGGCAACCTCATTGCTCTCTATGGCTTCAGGAGGAGGGGAAGCGGGGAGGGAGGTTGTGGTCTCTCTCCCTGGTATCCAGTGATAGGATGCATGCCAATGGTTCAAAGCTGCGCCAGGGGCAGGTTCAGACTGGACATTAGGAAGCATTTCTTTACCAAGAGAGTGGTCAAACACTGGAACAGGCTTCCTGGAGAGGTGGTTGATGCTCCAAGCCTGTCAGTGTTTAAGAGCTATTTGGACAATGCCCTTAACAACATGCGTTAACTTGGTCAGCCCTGAAGTGTTCAGGCAGTTGGACTAGATGATCGTTGTAGGTCCCTTCCAACCGAAATGGTTGAGTCCTATTCTATTCTGTTCTGTTCTATTCTATTCTATCTGGTTTTTGTGACTCCTTTTATGAAGATCTCATCAATAGCAGATCTAGCAAAATAGACCACATGGACACTGCTCAACTGTTTTGTCTTCAACAGTTTAAATAAACATTTAAAGTGATGTGAACTAACAATGATAAGTTTGCATCAAAACCAATGACGGATCTTCATATACTGATTTGCACCAGATTTGCTAATGAAAACACCTGCCAAGGGGCAAGAGGTCTTCCAAACAGTAGTGTTGCCATGCATAAACCTTAAATTTGGACTTGCACCTTGTGCTAGGTGCTGTAGAAAAATGATATGACAACTGCAGACGGTTACTCATCCAAGTATGTTCTAAATCTAAAGTGAGAAGCAACAAGGGGAAAATACAAGGAAACGATGAGACATTACAGAGTAGCACACTAGAAAGTAATCTCAGCATGTTAGTACCAACTAGCTATCAAATTCTTGGGAAGAACCATGGCAAAAGTGAGTTTTAAGGAAGGATTTCAGAGATAGCTATAACAGGCTGGGCACTACAGCCACCTCCTCACTAGGAAGAGGACAGCAGCCTTGCAGCACTGATGACACTGCCAGAGCTTATAACATTCCCTTTTTTTGTAGAGACAAAGCATAAAGGAATATGGTACAAAATAATGAACAGAGATGGCAAATAGGTTACACACACTTAATCTCTCTCAAAGTGCAAATGCATGAGAATAATCAAAGGAAAACACCACTAAAGGAAGAAAACTCTTCTTTTTATATATAGGTGTTAGTAACCCGAGGAACTTATTGTTGTGTTATTTCACAAGTTACAACACTAATGAAATTGGGAAAAAAAAAGGATTCTGATATTTTTACTGCACAAGGGAGCATCCATGGTGCTGCTGATAAATTAAATTATATTGACTAAGATATATCAGGAAGAAATGAATCCTCAGGGCAGTTTGTTCTATAGGCAGCCATCTAGTCTCATGTAAAAGAAAAATGCCTATTCCTGGACATGGGAGAAGGGTGATCACTCTAATATCTAACAAGGCACAAACAGGAATGGAAATGTCCTCTGCAATTAAAACGCTCAACACTTGTGTGGATTCTCATGTGCCTAATAAAGCCTGAGATCCCAGTGCAGCCTATCAGTAAGGGCATTAACAGAGCCTCTCTTATCCATCCAATAGCTTATTTATATTGGGAAGAGCACAATATGTATGAATTCTCTGCCTTTTTGTTATGATTCATTGAAAATTGTTTGCGAGTTCAAAACTAGTTAGGGAACACACCTGCTACACAAACATATGTGCGCACACACACATACTGTGCAACCGCACAAGTCTCACTCTGTTATGAGACCAGGCTAAAAAGCAGTGTGGACATGGGAACATCACCTCTTTGACCCCTTCCCAAAATTGGGACCTGAATTCACACCACCATTTTACACCTACATTCCAAGAGGGCCCAGGACCAGGAACAGGATGGCAGGTAGGGTCTGGATGACTTCTGATGTCCCAGACTGCAGGGCTGGGGACACGAGAGACACAGTCACCTCCCTCCATCCACACCTGAGTGTTTCTTTACGCAGAGCAGTTTTGGGGTGATGTAGCGATAGGACGAGGGGGAATGGTTTTAAACTGGAAGAGGGCAGGTTTAGATCAAACATGAAGAAGAAATTTTTCACTTTGAGGGTGGTAAGGCACTGGAACAGGTTGCCCAGAGAGGTTGTTGAGGCCCCATCCCTGGAGGTGTTCAAGGCCAGGCTGGACGTGGCCTTGGGCAATCTGGTCTAGGGGGAATTGTCCCTGTTTATGGCAGGGGGGTTGGAACTCGGTGATCTTCAAGGTCTTTTCCAACTCTAAACCATTCTATGATTCTATGATTCTATGATTGCGGTTGCCTCCCAGATCCCCCAGAAGAATATTTTGGCCCCATGTGCTTGGGGGACATGTGCTGGAGGACACAGGCTGTAGTTGCCAAACCCCCAGCCCCGGCTGGGTGCCGGTGCTCCCCGAGCAATCCCTCTTCTCGTGCTGCACAGACAAACCTTCGCACCCTCTAGAGCCATTAGGCTCGTTTCCCCGCCGCTTTCACAACAGAGCTCACCAACCTCCACTACGATCTACGCTGGAGCCATCACTCAGTGATTTGTGATGTACTGAAACAGAGTTTACATTGCAAAAAGCTCTAATATGTCCCTGGAAAGCAATTAAGAGAGAGTTGCATATGAGCGTTAAGGGTTTTGCTTCACGAGCAGATGTCCTCTTGGCGGATGCGCCGCCGACCTCTCGCTCCAGCAAGCTTTGCTCCACCTCGGAGCCACAGCAAGGAGAGGGGCCATCTTGCTCCTGATCAGCCAGGCTGAGTTTTATTAGGCCTTTCTCCGGAAATAAGAAGTATGGTAAAGCGAGGTGATCTTCCCCCGCGGCTCCTGGTGTGGATTATAGAGCTGGCAGCAGCAGGAACGCATTAAGGAAAGCTCCCAGCAACGGGTAAGTTTTAAAATGAAAGCTGGCTCAGTGTTAATGCGCAAGTAATGTGTCCCAGCTGTCTTTAATAAAACAGCCAGCTGAAACTCAGCATCATAATAAACGGAGTAGGGATTTCACAAACATCCTGGCTGCTCAGAAAGAGACTGTCTGTCTTTTCAGGTTTTTTTCTTTTTAAAGTTTTTTTCTTTTTTTTTTCCCTCCAAGCTTGATTAAACATTTCCTGTTTTCAGCTTTCCAGAAAGGTCCTCAGAAGCCTCCCCTTGCTGCCTTCGTGCTGGCAGCCTCGTTTTTCAAGGCCGTCTTCTGGTCTCGGTGTGACACAGAAGCAGGAGGATTTGTGTGGAGCTGGTGCCTGGGCAAGAAAAGTCTCTGCTACGGCTGCAGCCCAGTCAGGTTTGATGCCATCCCTGCAGGTGTGGGGTGGCATGATCCCAACGGCAGTGCAAGCATAGAGTAGTCTCACAAGACTCCAGAGAGGAGCCTGATGACCCATCGCATCCTATTTGTGGACAAGGTGCGGAGGGAGTTGTCTACAGCTGGGAAATAAACCTGGGAGCACTGGTGATTTCTGCTTTTGCTGCTGATTCATGCAAAGTCACCCTAAGGCTAGACCATCAGAGCCGATTAAGGGTTCAGTAACTCACATAGGAACAAGTCCCTGAAACTGAACCTGCCAAAGCAGCTGGGCTGGGTTTCAGCCCGTTGAATTCAGGTCAGCCTTTAGATTCTGTCCCAGCCAGTGGAGCAAAATAGGCACCTTTGGGAACAATTCATCTGAATTAATTTGAGTTTCTTTTTAAAATAAAATTTAACACATCCTAGAAGCACATGGATGTGACTGTGCACCTCTCTTGTGTCCATAGTCAAACCTCGCACCCATCCCATGGCTGCATCCAGCCCAAGTCTGGAGGAGAAAAGGAGAGTCCCCTGGCCATGCCAGTCTTTTTGGTCATCCAGGGTTTCTACAGGCTTTTCCACAAACAACTCTGAATCAGGGAATTGGAAGAAATAATGCAATTTTTTCTCAGCTTTTTTTCCAACCTTTAAAGACCAATCAGAGCTTGAAGTCCAAAATGAGGGATGAAAGCTGCCTTGAAATTCTCACATACTCCTGCCTCTGCCTAGCAAGCAAGTGGTATGCCTGACCTTCAGCTGAGGTACACAGGCATTTCGCCAGCCAATAAAATCAAGTTTCACCAATTAACTTTCAGTAGTGGAGGGCCTGGCTAGAAGTACTCAACTTTAATCCCAGATAATGCGTGACAACTTTCAGTGCGCTCATTCCAAATGTTTAATGGGCTTCAGTGTTTCCTATAGCTCTGTAATATGTCCCACAAACATATAAATCATCTCTGTGGTACAGAAAAGAGAAAAGGCTCGAAATGCTGACTGTAGCAGAAGTAGAAACATCTCCTCATCATCTCCTGGTTTCAGTGGTATGTGTCCAAATATTCCTAGAATTCAAGCTCTGCCAATTGTTTAGAAATGCCTGCGATTTCTATGCTGTTATCTTGAGATCCAACTAGGGATCCCTTCGCAATTTGGAATTTAACAACTTCTTGCCTTAACTTTCCGCATCTGACACGAGTGTTGCAAGGGATTAGTTAATATTGTAAGGTGGTGATTGATGAGCGGATCTTTCAAAACACAAAGTGCCGCCTGATGCTAAGGATTTTCAGGGGCGTTTGGAGAGTGGCATTCCTAAGGAGCTAGTCTGAACTTGACCTCTCTAGATCATAGAATTACCATACAAACCAACATGAAATGGAAATATTCTTTAATGTTCATTTTTTGTAACAGGCAGGTGAATGGTGAGGGCTGCAGTTGATGCTTCTGGCAACCCATAAATTTCTGCAGGATTTGTAACATTCTGAGGGATGTTCCAAGAAAACAGATTAATTTGCTTTCCCCCGCAGTCTTATTTTACTTTGAATCCTCAGCATTTTCTTTTCCTAAAACAAGGTATCAAAATATCTTGGATGGAATTATTCAATACATACTGTGAAACACGTTGCCAAAAAACATTCACTTCAAACAGTATTTGTTTGGAGTACCTGAGTTTTCCTTCAGCCTCAGGAATTCTGCTTAGCACAACTCCACGATATTTTAAAATGGAAACAAAACAACATTAAAATTTATCAGCCATATGCAGTACATTTTTAGACTTTGTACATTGATCTTGGGTAACTGAAAATAAGTTTTTCTGGAGTTTTCTCCTTTTTTTTTACACACGTTCATCCTTTTTTCTCTTCTATACAATCTTCTCTCATTATCGTCTTACAAGTTTTCAGAAAGGTTACCTTCAGGTTGTGAACAGACTGAAGATAAATTGTAAGCACATAGCTCTCCTCAGTAACGCATGCCTTGCCTATTATCAATATTTCTAAAGTAACTATAAAAGAAATATTTCATATTTTCAGGATTTTTTCCAAACACTCCCACAGAGGTGATTTAGACTAGTTCATATGCTTTACGGTTTTGTAGTCCATGCAATAGACCAACCCATAAATGCAGAAAAAAAAGATATATTTCAACAACCAGCTAAAAATATTTTCCCAAAAAAGTTTCTACCCAAAAATGACTTTATGTCAAAAATGTGGCATTGTCTAAGGAAAAGGAAAAAAAAAACCACACCAAAACTCTTTTGAGAAGCTTTTTCATTTCAAAGTTTAAAGACAATACCCTTTCTCACTATTTGAGCTGCTTCCATTTGAGGACTATAGAAAATAAATATTTTTCCTGCTGAAAAAGCATGGGGGAAATGAAAAAGACTGAACTAATTTTTTGTCTCTACTGTAATGCTCCCATTCTGACAAAAAAATATATAAAATCAAAACGAAATACAAAGTCAAGAATCAGAAATCATCCTTTTCCTTTTCATTATGTCACAAGGTATAAGTTATCTTCCCAAATGTGAGAGCATTGTCTGATGAAAGCAAGTCCTGGACAAAAATGACTTAGCCTTAAAATAAAATGCTGTCCCAGAAGGAAGATTAGATTTTGCTGAGCCCAAACTTTCTCTTTTAGAGATTTGCCAATCAAGCTACTGCTTTGCTCTGCAAATTGCCATTGAACTCACATCTCAGCCTCTAGGCAAAGCAAAACATTACAGTACAATCTTCAAAATCAGCCTAGGAGCCTGCCTGGGACAGGTGGACAATTTGACCTTTGGAACAGTTTGGTCTTTTCATTTTCCATTTCTAAAGCCTAGAATTAAACACTGGTCTCAACGAAATAACCTTGAAAGAGGCCTTCAGATAGCACAACCTGTGTCTGTTGTACAGTAATGCTCACAGGCCTGAAAAGGGAACAAGCCTCTATTGTTTTTGACGCTGCCCCTTCCCCCGAGATTTCTGGTCTGACACATACAAAGCCAGGATAAAGGAAAGGGGCTGTTATTATCCTCCTTCACATCTCCATTTTATGGGCTGAGAACCAGGGCAGAAGGTCCCATGACTTATTCTTGGGCGCACACCCAAAGCCTGTGCCAGCAATGGTATTTAACCCAGCTCTTTGTCCTGGGCCAAAGTTTTATCAATAAGACCCACTTTCTCCTGCCATAGATTTTTTCCAAACAAATACACATTTTCAGACTGTGCTTACTCTTTTCCTATGGCATGTCATCCCTGTCAGCCATTGCCTGGCATCTGCCCAACCAACGTTGCCATTGCTTGTTAGCAGCTTCATCCCTCCGAGACCATTGCTACTGTCATGATGCTCCACTGAGATCAAAGGTCCCAACTGAGACAGAGGCTTCGTTGTTTTAAACGTCACCTAAATTTACATTTATATAAAGTAAACATTTGCATAAGTAAAAACTCTTCTGTCAGAGCTGATGCATGTCAACTTTAGGTACAGCATGTCCTTGGCTGCGGAGAAGCAACTACTGCTCACGCAAGTCATCATTTCTGGGAATGGAGAGGCAATTCCCCATGGCACCAAACTGTAGTTCTTGGAAAAAGTGTTATTTGTGATTGGGACACACAGGTTCCCTTTGCCAGGATGGAGACAACACTGCTATGGGCACACCCAGATAATTCAAAGCACTGTGAAGAGTAGCAGTACCGTTCTCCAGTGGAGTCCTGCTTTGGCAGAGCCAGAGGTTAAGCTGATGTCCCCAAACCTGTACTAAATACAGAAAGACATGAGTGATGTGAGTGCTTGCTCAGGCTCCACGATGATTGTAACATGGTTTTTATTGCAGGAGAGACTGCTAATTTATAACTTCATCCATACTAATTAACAGTCAAACATACTTTTTCCAGATTCTCCAGCTGTCTAAATGGGAAAGCTTATATTAATTTTCAGGAGATTAAATAATGGGATGTCCATATTAAGTGATTTTTTGGAAACTTCTACATTCATTTGTCTGTCTTGTCACAGTTAGTCTTGAACCTCGTCCTTCATAATAGCCATGTGAACATTAATGGGATAGAAACTGGTTTGGGTCCTGCCGTAGAGGCCATGCTGTGATTATATAAGTGAACAAGCCCATCTTTTGTGAGTTTTTTTTATATTTGTTTTTGTTCTACAACTGAATGAAACCCGAACTTTCTAAATTTGTTTCACTCACAGGAAGAAAAAGAAATGACAGGCCATTCTGGATGACAAAAACCTTCCTAATGAGAAACATAGCTCCAACAAACCAGCTTTTACTGACCTAAAGAAGAGGAAGACGTAAAGAAGCACAATGAAAGAAGAGCTGGTTGGAAGACTTGAACCCAGCTGCAGAGGTGAGACCCTTAACGAATAGTGGAGGGGAAGACGATGCTACCGCTGCATCATCAGTCCAGTGGCACTTGTGACCTTTGGGCCAGTGTATTGGGGTACAGAGGAAAGCCTACCTCCATCATTAGGGGCAGAAGGCATGGAGAAAGCAACTTCCCCTCATGCCACCCATATTTAGCCAGGGGCATGGTCTGCTCTAGGGGAAACAGTCACAGGCACTGTACTAGCAACATCCATAGCAGGGACACGGTCTAGCTTCAAAGCCAAGGACAAAGAACTTCAAGTAGACCTTCCTGTAGAATCTCAGACTGACTTTGCCTGAAGTGTCTTGCTATGAGGGCATTTATTTTTGTTACTTTGTTTGTTTGTTTGCATGGTTTTGCACTTCCTAAGAGTTGGGCCAGAAGTGGGAGCAAGGAGACATCACACACGATGCTGGCCTCACAGTGTTACCAACTGCCAGCACAAGGGAGGGCAGGAAAATTCACAAGAAGCCCCGTTTTTCAGAACAGAAGCGTTTGGATTGACTGCTTCAAGGTTTAATCACTCTGGAGCAAAATGGGGAAAACGGGAACAGAAAATGCCTCTAAGATCACGCAGTCTCGTTGCCTCTTCTCTGTTCTGTCCAGTCCTGGTATAAAATTCTTTACCAAGGAACCCATACGCTCATATTGGTAGGGCAGCAGAAGTCCTCATCCTGTCAAGGAGGGCAGCTGCTCAAAGCGGGGGATTTTATGCCTTTGGGGCAGCAATTAGCACTGGCAGTATGGCCTCAGGGTCCCCTCCCAGGGTTGCTTTCTTCTGGAAAGGGACCCATGTGTTATTGGTTTTCCCTTGTGCTTCTTCATTTTATACTCAAGTGAAGACAGTGCCCATTGAACTGAGCTGCCTTTTCTATTACTGCACCATTTCCGTCGTCTTTTCTCTTTCCTCTGTATGTTGCTGAGAAATGATAATCATGTCCTCATGGGGAAAGATTAACACCTCACTTTACTAGCAGTTGCCCTGAATTTCCCTTTCCTAATTTTTTCTCATTGTTCCTCCATGTACCTTCACAGCTCCTGAGGGAAGCTGTAAAGAAAGAAATGCTCTTTTCCTTCCAGAAAGCAGCCCAAACTAACATTTTCCTTCGTCTATATTGCTCATTGTCCAGAATTTAGGTCAGACTCTCAGCACATACAAAGCTCACAAATTCATACTCTATCATTTCATTGCAGATGAGAATTGATGTAAAAATGGGTTTGGGCAAAAAAATCAGCCCCTGGTTTTGGATTGCCCTGGCTGCACAGACCAGCCACTTTCAATGCTGCTAGTAGAAACCATCTCTCAGGTAGGATGGGCAAAGAGACTGTCCAATGCAGAAAACTGGGTATTGTATAGATTTATATAATCTCTAGACATCCGAAGTAAAACAAGATGCTATTGCAGCCAGCCTAAAAAGCTCTAGGGTTAAAAGAACAAGTAATCAGTCTCTCAGAAATGTTTTTTCTTTTCATAAGAGTCTTTGTGGCCACATTTATCCTTACAAACTATAAGGCCATTGACATCTAGCAAAAGCATTTCCTGCCCTTCTGTCTCAAAACACACACATTTCCGTCCGGAGTGGAAACCCTGCGATGAACATGTGTTGCCCTGCAGCAAATGTACTGAGGGACGTATAAGACATATAAGCAACATGGAAGCCAAGAAACATGATGGATAAAACAGGCTGGATTTTCATCGCTGGTGGCCATAACGACACACGATAGAACGTGTAATAAGTATGGTGTTTCCGAGAGGATGTGAGGTTATGGATCCAGCAATATCGGTAAATGGCGTCTGCTCTTCAGTTTGACCACATAATAGCTAAACTGCTGTATTTTCCACACTGCTCAGCTAAACAGCTCAAATTGGACCCTCTCAAAGGCTAAAAGGAATCAATTTCATCCTAAACAATTCCAAGGCCAACCTGACCAAAGCCTTTAATTCATGCCAGTTAAAGTCAAAAGCTTCATGGTGCTGGCTATTGTTTAATATCCACCGGTGGAGTGAAGTGCAATGCCCTCATTCCCCTTGACCTCCCACCACAGAGGTGACCAGCAGCTGATAAGTGGGATTACTGAGAACTGAGGAGCTCCCTGGGTCAGTCCTCTGTTACCGACTTCATTTCGTTGCAGCTCTGCACCCTTCTCATTACCTGGAAGCTATTAACTCCCTGGTCTGCACTCCCCTTTCAGGGGCCACTCCGCAGAGCATACTGCTGACCCGTTCCTGGGCTGTTCTTTCATCTGATGAAAGAGCTTATTTAAACAGAAATTTGAACATTTCTGCTCTGCCAGGCACTGGCTGAAAATATGTTAGTAGATGCTTTGTCATGAGCAAATCCAGACCAGAGTTTCCCTCTAGGTTCCTCGAGTTCCAGTTATGAGGTCTTCAGTTTTCAGCCAGGTAGGTAAAAATCATTCACATTTTACAGATGGGGAAACTGTGGTGGAGCAAAGAGTGTAAGAAACGCGCCCAAGATCAACAGTGATATTTTTTTGTGGCGGAGTGAAGAGTCAAGCTCAGATCTCCTGCCACCCAGTGGGGTGCTTTCACCACACCACCCTCCTTCCTTTGCAAGCCTGCTAGAGCTGGGTTAATGGACAACACTTCAAACCCAGTGGCACCAGTCATCCCACAGAGAGCAAAACAGTGCCCATGGTCAGCGGCTGGATTGCTAAAATGCAGAAGTGAGACACATCACACACATCTCCTGCAGAAAGACAAGCATACAGTCAGGGCTGGAGTGTCCCACCACCATCTAAGGCATAAAAAGCTAAAATTTGGCTGCAATGGAAACTACAGAGACAGCTCATGGAAACCACTTGCAAACAGCCCAGTCATCCAGCCCAGGACCTGATAGATCAGACCACCCACTCCAATGAAGGCATTAGGCTCCATGTACCTGGTGATCAGTAGGGGAGGAATTAATTTCACCTAATTTCAGATGCCTACAAGGTAGAGCTGGCCACCCTCGTGCTCTTCAACAGATGACTTTTAAGGAGACGCTTGTCTGACCTACTTCGGAGGTCTATTTTAAGACTACGAATTATACCCTGGATATAAAAAAATTAGAAAAGGCAGCTGCAGAGTCCAGCTTAGATGGAAATATCTATGCTCCATGCATCTGATCACATGTATCTCACCCAACATGACACATGGGAATAAACTCAAATTTAAGTAGAATTCTCTCAAATACCTGTGAAGTGATGCTTAGTCCAGAGTAGCTTTCTTTTATTTTAAATATATACATTTGTAAATGTAGTGCAATATTATTTGGCCACAGTACAGTGCTGATAGTTAGGATCATGGGGAATATTTCCATTATGAAAGATGCTAATTAAGTTGAGAGTTTTTGATGCAATCCTGTTTATCTGCAGAGAAAATTCACGTTCTCATTTTCCTCCAGGTATAGTGGGAATCAAAGAGTAAAGAAGATCCTCTCCCTATCTTCTTGGTCTCTTTTTCTGGTCAACTCTATACTCAAAACACTCTCTTCACGGTCAGCTGGGGTTACACGCAGAACTGATTTGTGGCATCTCTGGGCTTTCTCCTACCATCTCCTCTCTCCTTCTCTGATGTTTCTGGCACATTTGCTTTCACACACACAAAATTCAACCAAAACAATATCCTGACCCCAGGTTTGCCTTCTGCTGCCTGTGAAACACCTCAGGCAGTGCAGCTCAGTTTCTGAAGAGCCTCGGTACAACTTCCGTTTTGGGGAACAGTTTCTATTACTCGAGCTCAGACCTACCTGTCCCGAGTGGAGGATGGCCATAATAGCCAGCAATTCAATGTTATTTTGCAGAAGTGATCAGGCATGGGTAAAAGAAGTAGCAGAGCCTGTTCCCTTCAGCTCTTAGTCTCCTCGTGAATGGTCCTGGAACAGACCCTACTTTCAATCACTTCCTATTTTGCCAGATTTTAACTGTGTGGGCTGAAATGTTATGCTCCGGATATCTGCTGCAGGCTAAATGTTTCAAGTCAATTTGAGACAAAATGTTTCAGGAGATTTTGTGCACAAGGCAAGGGAAAAATACATTCTTTTGCCCACGTTAAGCAAGCTGTTCCTTGTGCAGCGAGACTGAGGAAATGTGGTTTCACCTCAACATGCAGCCTTTGGCTGCTAGCATAACCCCCCTGCAATCCCCCTCATTCCCCCCATGCCTTCTGCTCTGCCCCACTGGAGAGGCAACAAAATACACTATGATTTGTCCTGAGCCACGTGCTTATGGACAGACTGGACATGACGAAGTTTGACCTCTTCTTCCCATTTTAGGAACGCTTTCAGGCGTCACTACTCAGCCGTCAAGTTTCACAGAACTTGCAGGAACTTTATTGTATCGGAGATCTTCCGCCTTCTCTCAAAACTGGTTTGCAATTAGCCAAGTGATTAAAAGAATGAAGACGGATAGGCATAGGGAATGATCACATAACCCTTCTTTTCACATAGGTTAAAATCATTATTTGACCTTAATTAGTGGCATTACCAACTCTGCTTATAGCCCATTTAATAACACGTCTGTATTAACCTGTACTGAAATGCTGAGGAGAAATGAAAATTAATAAAAGACCTAATCCAAAGCTTCCTGGGCCAAGGGCAATTATTTCAACACCTCTGTGAAGCTTTAGATCAGGTCAAAAAAGAGAAACAAGACTTGGCAGGTACCTTTAGTTTGGGATTTATTTTGAAGAAACAAAGCGATTTAAAAAGAAAAACCAACCAACCAAACAAAAACTTACAAAAACCCACAAATACCCACAAATTTTCTACAAAGACAGTATTTTCCAGATTTAAAAAGAAAAACCAAACAAACAAACAAAAACCTACAAAAACCCACAAATTTTCTACAAAGACAGTATTTTCCAGATTTAAAAAGAAAAACCAAACAAACAAACAAAAAAAATCTACAGAAACCCACAAATTTTCTACAAAGACAGTATTTTCCACGGTGTTTCCATGCTCTTGGGTCCAAAAACTCTGTGCAATTTAAAAAAAAAAAAAACAATCTAGCAAATTATCTCTACTAGCATGGTGAGTTGCATTAAAGGGAGCAGTTGTGCACTGGGACAATGTGGGGAAGGTGCTGAGGTGAATGCATTTAAAGCAGCTGTAAACAACAATGCTAAAGGACTGTGGTAGATTCCATGTTTACAGCTTTGCTGGCACCCGCAAGGGACTGGGAGGATGTTCTTGACAGTGACAGAAGAGATGGTTTCTGGGGAAAATTAGCGTACTGCCTTCCAAGTTTAATGGCTTTAAGGAATCCAGCCCAGGTGTTCGTTGCAGGGGATTAATCTGACACATGAAACACAAGCAGCCTCCAGGAATCTGCTCCATAGGCTCACCTGGTGACTTGGGGCAGGGCAAAAGAACCACCAATCTGGTACTCATTTGCATATGGAAATGCTACATTGGATGTGACAAATGAAGCTAAGAGGGTGCTGATGGGCTGAGGGAATGTCAAAGAAGACCTCAGCTTTGCTTTGAGGTAGGGACCCACTTCGGCATTTTTCATGTTTGCAGCAGGGCAGTAGGAGCAAAGCAGGTATAAGACACCCTGACTGTCCATGCAAGTGAGGATGAGGTGCAAACACAACACCAACTTCTGCTTCACTTCATTGTGAGGGGAAGGTGGGAAGGCTCAGTCTTCCACTGTCAAGGTTTCCTAGCTTCAGCAGGCCATGTGGATCAGGAATAACTGATATTATTAAGAGCTATTGTCACTTACATCACAGCACTGGAGTTGTACTGTATTTTACAAATAGTGGGAAGGATGTGCAAAGGTAGATAGCAGAATTAGAGAGAAAGCAAGGATTTTCTCACTTATGATTCCTCGATGTTTAAGTTTCATCAGATGAAAAGCTCTTCCTATGCTTTTCCCCTGAGCACCTGTAGGTGATTCAAAATGAAACTCCTTCCCACTTCATCTCTGAATTTGGCCTACATTCTTAATATTTCCTTACAAATTAGTTCTGAGGAACAGCAGAAAAGAGGATATTGCTACCTAAGGACTTATAATACAACATTATCCTGTGCTAAGGCCAGCAAAGCCCTTCTTCTTTAGTCACCTGGCTGCATCCAGTCTTTTCCAGCAGCGCACGAAAATGAAAAAGTCAATGAGAGTCTATGAACTTGTTTGAAGAAATGTTATCTAAAATATGAAATGTCTGGTAGCTTAGAAAAGAAAAGTTAATGGTCACTGCCGAGACCGGAAGAGATATTCCCATGTAAGACGCCAGCTAAATGATGTCTTTTGGGCACTTACACAGAAAGCACCAGTATGAAAAGAGTTTTTGACCATTTCTCTGATGTGGCCCTTTGGGTTCAGTTGAAGCAGGTAGATGAAGTGCCACAGAAAATATGTGTATTGACCACTCTTCCCGTTGCACTACTTGTGAGGGATGCCAAGAAGACAACAAATCCCAGCTGGTCATCCAACTCAGTTAATGAGCCACAGAATCACACTATGCAAACCCGCTGCTCTGCACACATTATTTTGGCTGATGAAATACCAGCAAATTAGTTTAAAAACTCTTGGAGAACAGAGCTGCACTATTATTATCAATTCTCCTTCCACCAGCCCTTCCGCCATCGCAAGAAGGAACACACAGGCAGGCCTTTTCACATGCCCCAAAGTGTCTGAGATGCTCATCAAACTGAACAATTCATCCTCCCGGTGCTGCATGAAGAAGTCCCTGCTCCTTGGCGACTGCATAAACTTCCTGAATACAAGAACATGCATGTAATTACCAGCAGCCCTAAGGTTAACATAAATCAAAGTGAGAAGTCAGCTGCCAGTGGCACTTCAGATGCAATGCCCACGTCTCAAATGGAGCTGAGCTAAAGCAATAACCCCATCCAAGTCCCTGAATGGGCCATGGCTTGTAATGGGCTGGCACAAAGCTACATTATGCCACAAACTGCACCTGCCTCTAGAGCTGCTGTAGCAGTAGCAAATAGAGATGCCACCTGGCAAGATGGCATTTCCTGAAGCCTGCAATGACGGGGCAAAAAAAAAAAAATTCCCAACAAACAGATGGTGCCTACAGAAATGGGAACTATATGGAAACAACAAAGGGCATTACAGTGACGACAAATACGCTCCTCTCAGCCCCCTCTAAACTGTCACGCACATCCTTAGTGGGTGGTAAAGACAGGCCTAAATTCAGGTGCCTTCTCTCCCAGGAGAAAGGGATCTTGTTTTTCAAGTTCATTGCTCCTCAAACTGTATGAAAAAGATTAGAATCACAAAGAACCACTGAGCAGTGTCTGTCCCTCAGCATAAAGACAGCAAAAAATAAAACCCAAGGGCTGACAGTGCTAGAAACAGGCCATCTGCAAAGGGATGTAAATGTGACTGTGCCCCCAAGTCATGGCTTACGGTCTTGGAAAGCAGAAACATGCTGACTGAAAGCACGCAATTAGTGCCAAGAAGAGTATAAAGTATGGGAATACAAGAAGTTGGGAGGTGGTCGAATTTGCAAAAGGAAAACAAAAGTTTGTTTATCCCAATGAATTAATTGCAAAACTTGGAAGTAACAATCAATCAGAGGTGCCTCTGCCATGGGTTATTGATTCTGACGGTGTCCGGCTCCAGTTGCAGTCACCAATTACAGAATAAACGGCCTGAAAGAAGAATTACTTCTTGACCCACAATAGTTATGCCCTGAAACATAAGAGTTTATGTCCTTCCCATAGCTCTTGTTTATCTAGTCTTTAAAGTATTATGATTATAATGCTGGATAGTCCTGTCATCTACTGAACTAACTCATCCTTATTTCCATACGGCCAATTATTTCTTGAGTCATGACCCTCAAGATTTCACAATAGAGTTGAAATAATAATTGAATCTCAAGGATCTGAAAGAGCTTTGCAAATCACGGACAAGATCCTGCCACCCTTGGCAGGAGATGCCCCAAGTTCATACTGGTGGAGACTCCTAAGTAGCAGTCTCCTTGGAGACTGAAGTTACTTTCCCATGGGAAGGACAGGAGCAGGAGAGACGTGGCTCTCCAGGTACCCATGGAACAACTGGAAAATCTCATGTGTCTAAAATCATCCACAGAAAAGGCAGTATTAGTGATTTTTTCCTCACTTTTACTCTTCTGATTTTCTCCCCCATCCCAACAGGGGGGGAGTGAGTGAATGGGTGCGTGGGCCTTGTTGCCAGCTAGGGTTAAACCACGACACCAGGGAAGTGCCAAACTGAAGAAAACAATGCCAAAAGAAGTCTGCAGAACTGTTAGGGTGAATCCTGGAGAGTAAGGCAGGCAGCGTGATGCTCTGGCGATGGCTACATGCTGTGCAGGGAAGGGACAATAAATTCCTGAAGTCCATGACTCTGCTGTCACTTTGTGCTGTGTTGCCCCTTTGTGATCACTCCGTTTCCAGCCCTTTCTGACCACTGGACACTCCCTTTGGATGTGTCTTGGCTGGTTTATGGCTCTGTAATAACCACAGACATGTCTTTCCTGAAACAAACAAACAAACAAAAAAAGTGAAACGTGTATGCCATCATTTCCACAGGCATTAGCTAACCCTAAAGGCATGAACATAAAGGTGCGAAGACCTGATCTAGCCATTTCTTCTCTTTTACCCCAGTGGCCTCCCCTTTTGTGCTGTTGTTTGTCCCTTTTCCATATGTCCAAACATCATTAGGACACTTTCCAACCCTCCCTTTCAGCTTCTGCCTTACCCATGAAATCAGTTAAGCATGCTTCATCCCAACCTCATTGGTGTTACCAGCAGTCTCCTTTTCTCCTTTTGGCTGGATGACCCCAGCCTCCCATTAAAGAGACCTTAAGGATCAGTGTGATACACATCCTGCTTCCATGTGGCATGCTACACACTATGCATAATAAATAGAGCTACATGTATCCTCATATATATGTTTTCCTCGTCTGGTTTTCTTTTAACAAGGAACATCTATTTATTGATGTTCTCGCTCCCTCTGCATGCCACACACAAAGTCTTGCTGCTCAGTTTTCACACAGACCAAAGTCAGCAGTCATCTACAGCGTGGGCTACAGCTTTGGAGAGACATCTCACACTCATCTGGTTAGAAAACCCAACACTGAAGCATTGCTCTTTCCAGAAGGACACCAAAGTTTTTTGTATCAACTCAGTACACATCCTCCTGGGGAAGTTTCTTATCCTTCCGGAACAACTGCAGCATGCTGAAATTTCTGTGTGATCAACAGCTGAGCATCTCACCCAGAGTTTAAGCTTCTCTTCAGGCAGAGCTAAGGTTAAAGACAGCCTTTGTCTTCTTTTTTTCCCTAAAGAACATCACGCCCCACTGCTGCTTTGCTAGAACTGCAGGAAGCTCAGCTCACACAGCCCCTGTTGCGAGACCAGAGCAAGTGACCCAGCAGAAGTTAACAAATGAGACAGTCAAAAAGATGCAGAAGTGGAAAGAAGGAGAAGGAGAAGGAGAAGGAGAAGGAGAAGGAGAAGGAGAAGGAGAAGGAGAAGGAGAAGGAGAAGGAGAAGGAGAAGGAGAAGGAGAAGGAGAAGGAGAAGGAGAAGGAGAAGGAG
>VUYV01000027.1:4851319-4886043 GCA_008711295.1 Anarhynchus alexandrinus
GAGAAGAGAAGAGAAGAGAAGAGAAGAGAAGAGAAGAGAAGAGAAGAGAAGAGAAGAGAAGAGAAGAGAAGAGAAGAGAAGAGAAGAGAAGAGAAGAAGAAGCTTCAAACAAGAAGCACTTGAAATGACAAAAAATCAACCCAGTTCATGGAAGAGAAAAAAAATAATAAGACTTAACGACAGAAGAGTTGGCACAAGGGCAAATGCAAAATTATCATAGCCCCAAAATGGATCCAGTCACAATGCCAGATGCAACACAGGAATAGTTCAGATCCAGAACAGAGCTTTCCAGTTCCTATCTATTTCTGGGATAATCAGTACCATGGGGGAAAGGGAAATAGAAACACTGTAGTTTATCTGAGGGATGGAAACACACCCAGTACTTGACGTGAGAAAAGAAAATGTGCTATCATCAAGCATGTGTACTGCAGGAATGGCCACAGGCCCGGGCTGGGATCAAGGTCTATTGTGCTGAACTGCGTGAGTGCACACAGAGAGGCTGAAGCAAAAATACTTTCTCACCATCTGCTCTGACAGCATCTGAGCCGAATATGCGAAGGCCAATAGTTTGAGTTTTTTCTCCAGAACAACTCAGAAATGAATAAAAGGTCTCCTATGATATACAAAACAAAATTCAGCAAACATTTTCATGTTTTCCCGTCTTTGTTGAAAGCACATCACAGAAGATAAAAGGCTGCAGCCTCAGCTGGTCTAAAACATTATTTACCTCAGGTGAAATGTTCCAATTTGCTATCACTGGAGAATTAGGTTTCCAAAACTTGTTGTTCTGCTCTAAAGATGTTGGAAGTTAGGAAAAAGTGTCCTGCTAGAGTTTTGGGCAAAGGCTGCAAGAGAGAAAATTTGGACTTCATGTAATCAAAACAACTGAGTTAGAGAGCGAGAGGAAAGAGGGGAAAAGGATGAGAGAGAAAACCGGATAGACCAAGATTTCAAGAGTGGCTAATGACTCTGGATGTCTCACTTCTGAAGACCTCATCTTAAAGAAGATGAGATTGATCTACATGTGAATCAGTAGAGATTCAGCACTGGGATCAGCAGCCAGGGAGTGGATACCAAACCTGAGAATCAACATGGTTGGTACCAACTCCTGGCTCTGCTGACTGGTCTTAACTAAAATTCATGGCCTCTGCTTTTCACTTCCCAGACCAAGCTGTCTTGGATATACAGCACGATGACCTCTTTGAAGAAAGAATTGCCTCCCATTCTGGTTGTGACACCTCCTACCTAAATTTAGACAACAATAACACAATTGTTACTCCAGCTTCCCTTGCAGTTGGTGAAGACAAAAGAGGCTTTCTCAGGAGATCAGTTTTAGGTATCTCATGATGTCCCACTCTCTATTGAAACTCTATTGTCTGTTCTGTTTCCATTGCCTGAAGTTCTGATGTAGGCACTCACACTGTAAACTTCAACATCTGGCCACCGAAATCCCGGTCTATATGTCTCTGTCTCTATTTCAAGGAGCCCATATTCCAGCCAGGACCTCAGTAACACAACTAATGTTACATAGATCTGAACACACTGAGGCACTGGGCTTATAGCCACCAGTTTAGTGACTCGGCTCCTAATCTGCACCATAGCTGGGAAACCACTGGGAATCAGGGACCTAAAAGCCTCTGTGGATCAAGATCCAAATTCTTGCCTTACTGGAAGTGTAACAGCAATGAACTTCACCCACCCTCCAAGGGCTTCAGCAGAGTTGTTGTGGTTTCATGCACCCTCTAACGTCCGCTGCTGCTGATCTGCTGACCTCAGGGGTCCTGGGATGCAGTCCACATTTGGGGCAGGATGTGAATTGGTACTATGGCCTTTTTCCCGTTCCCAAGAACCAGTCTGTAATCAGAAACTGGCAAACCTCAAAAAGTTTGGTGTGCCATCCAGAAAAGTTCATATGAAAACATTAGGGACAGGAACCGGGATCCAAATCTGCTGAGAGCAAACAGGGCTTCTTACCATGGCAGGGCAGAAAGTGGTAGTAACAATAGGCATTTTGTGGTGTTTCACTCTGAGCCCTAACTGGAGCCAAGGAGCGCACACCATCTGCAGACGTATTTCAGACTGCAATGAACCTTTTTTTTCTGCATACCAGGGTGAAAAAAAGGCTGGGAAAAGGCTCTGGGTTGTCACTTCCATCTATTCAAATATAGCTAGTCAGTCACTAATGACAACCTACATTGAGACATGTCCAAAGCACAAACCAACCCTTTGATGGAGTTTTTTAAAAGTCTGAATAATAAGGGTTTGGGTTTTTTTCCTCTCCTCTTCTTTCTTTTCCCCTCAGTTCTTCAGGGTCCCCAGATCAGAAGCAGGAGTGCCAAAATACGAGGGGAACTGCCCATCCTGCCAGGTTCCCTCAAAGCAATGAATACTGTTATTCTTCATGTCCCGCAGTGTGCTTTTACCGACGTCTCTGCTTGCTTTAATTCCTCGCTGTCCGACGGGGATTGCGAGCACACACGCCCCCCCACCGATCAAGACAGCACATGTTGGTTTGTCTGTGTGTTTGTTGTCACAGCCAGTGATGGGCAAACTTCAGAAAGGTAGTAAGTAGTAAAGCTGGAATTAAAGATCAGCTTGCAGGGCACACAGCCCTTCTTGTACAGCTGACCTGACATGTTTTGGAGGAATTTAAGTCCTTCTTCAGATCTGCCCTCAAGAGGTACCTCTGTGTCCAGCTAGTCGTTGGTATATTTCTGTCTAGATAAAGTAATCTAATAAAAAAATCTTCTTTTTACCCTATAGAATTGTCTCTTCTTTTGACAACTAGACTAGCACCTCTCAACCTTTCAGGCACATAGGGACCTTGATTTTGGACCATAAAAGTTATTGAGGCACTGCAGGCTGGGGCACTCTGCTGGATGCAGGCATGGTTTCTCGTCTCTGCTGCAGGTCTTCAGTCCAGTGAGAAAGACACTGGCATGTGTCTAAAAATACCTGGGGATCTCTTTTTTTTGCTTTTCATAATCGCACTCACACTTTGATGGGGATACAATTCAGAGAAACACAGAGGTGTCATATTTTGTGAGAGGGTCCTGGATGTGAGGAGACCACCATCTTGCATCTGCCAGTGAATCCAGAAATCCCCCATTGAAGTCAGAGAAAGCCAAAATCTTCCCCTCCATGGGCCTCTGGAGGATCAAGATCACCTTCAAATCCCACCTGTATTTGGAGGTGAAAGCCAGAAGCCAGACAGAGAGGAACTGTGGGGTGGTCTTTGACAGCTGGCTCAGCCGGTGACTATTTCTAGTAGGATCATCCCAGAATTTCCACCACTCTGTCTGTTTCCTGTAATTGTGTAAGGCAACACAAACAGAGACAGCAGATGCTCTGGTTGGCCCGATAAGATTAAGCAAATTTTTAAACAGTATCATTCCAAGAGAGGAATCAAAATTCCCGAGTTTGTCTTCTTCCCCTTATACCCTCTCCCTGAGTCGAAAAAGCAAAAAAGAAAGCCTCAGATAGTTCTAGCTACCATTTTAAACCTTTCCATTATGCTAGCTAGGAAACGCTGCACACTGCTCCACATACTCAGAGCTAATTGAGCCGCTGAGTGCAGGAGAGTTCGTTGAACCAGACTGAGCCAAGCAACAAATTATAGCCTGCATGACCTACTGAAGAGTCTTTTCATCTTTATCATTTTAATTCCACTCTTCCTTTTAATTAAACAGTTTGTTTTTCAGGATAAAGAGGAAATCCCAAATGCCATTACTTGGGAATTTTTCTTGCAAAGTCTATGCCTGGACACAAAAGGATTTAATATGGCTTGGTACTGGCTAATGAACATATGTAGACCTATTTGTAGAACAAATGTAGATTTACAGGACGGTCCTATGGACCTGAAGGAAGGCCTACATGGACACCAGATCATTTGAAATCAGTAATAAGTGGACTTCAGCAGAATCAGGATTAAACCCACTGTTTTTTCCTGGGAGCTGGGAGCTTTTCTCCTCCAGCTTTCCGTAACTGTCACGGTCTCATGATGCAAGAATATTACATTATCCCAGCAGAGAGTTAAAAGGGCAATCGGGAAGCTACAATTAATAGAAATAATACTAATAATTCTAATAGACATCAAATTACTCACAGGCTCATAAAAACACCTCACAAGCTAGAAAACAACTTTGCACCAGCCAGGTTAAGACTCAGAAATATTGTTGTCTCTTTGTGGCAGATATTCATTAATTCTAATAAACATGGAAAATGTGGTCTCTCTTTCCATCATGATCTGGGTAATGGTCATAAGTTCAGACAAGCAGAGCTTTGGTATAAAAACACACAGGAGTCCTGACAATTCAACAGAAGGGTTTTCCTTCAGCCCTCTATTCTTCTATGTCTGTTGCTTTTTCTCCCCACTTATATTTAACGCACTTAAAACAACTGCAGAGTAAGCTTTATTTATATCCATAAAATAAATCCAGAGGGAGTCAAAGGGCTGATGGAGAAAACTGCACAAAGCTGCGAAGGCAGCGGATCCCCTTGAACGTTGTGAATCCAAATCCAGAATCGACAACTTTAATGCATGCATTCATGCATGGCACGAATGAACCCCAAACAGAGTACTGTGGGACACCTATGTATTAGGCACAGAAGATAATAAATCATAGCTGTACTTATATCATTTGGTCATCCCAAAGAAATTCAGGATTACAGTTTAACATATGGAGATATTTTCACCTTCCTCAGAAAAGAAATTCCCTCAGCCTACATCATGTCAAGAGAGAATAACAGAATCGCTGGGATCAGAAGCAGAGAAAAATTTTGCACGCAGCTGAAGTTAGGGAAAAACTTGGTACAGAATCATAGAAAAGGGCTGAAAACAATCCCTGGCATCATGAGCCATCTTCTGCTGCCCCAAGACAGCAGTCCTGCCAAGAAGGACTTGGGGGTACTGGTGGATGAAAAGGTGGACGCGAGCTGACAATGTGCACTCACAGACCAGAAGGCCAACCTTATCCTGGGCTGCATCAAAAGAAGTGTGGCCAGCAGGTTGATGGAGGTGATTTTCCCCTCTACTCTGCTCTGGTGAGACCCCACCTGCAAGTACGAGGTCCAGCTCCAGAGCCCTCAGCACAGGAAAGACATGGACCTGTTGGAGCGGATCTAGAGGAGTGCCACAAAAATGATCAGAAGGATGGGACACCTCTCCTATGAGGACAGTCTGAGAAGGTTGGGGTTGTTCAGCCTGGAGAAGAGAAGGCTCTGGGGGGGCCTTATTGCAGCCCTCCAGTACTTAAATGGGGCTTATAAGAAAGATGGGGACAGACTTTTTAGCAGGGCCTGTAGCAATAGGACAAGGGGTAATGGTTTTAAACTAAAAGAATGCAGATTTAGATAGATATAAGGAAAAAATTGTTTACAATGAGGGTGGTGAAACACTGGACCAGGTTGGCCAGAGAGGTGGTAGATGCCCCTTCCCTGGAAACATTCGAGGTCAGGTTGGACAGGGTTCTGAGCAACCTGATCTAGTTGAAGATGTCCCTGCTTATTGCAGGGGACTTTGGACTAGGTGACCTTTAAAGGTCCCTTGCAACCCAAACTATTCTATGATTCTATGACTCTATGAAGACAAGATCTAAATCTGTTCCCACAGCAGGTCCCACAGCTAACACTGTCAGTGCTTCACTGCCTTTCTACTATTCCTAATGTCCAAATTTATTTTCTCCTGTAATTTATGTTCAATGCTTCCTGTCTTAGCTTCATATGTAGGCAACGTGTAATTAAGAAACCAAACCTTGAGGTCTTCATAGTCCTGAATTCTGGTGTGTGAGTCAGCCTCGATCTGATTTTTTTTTTGCTAGCCACAAGTTAAACTAAACATGGGATCTAAATGTCTCCACTTGCCCTTAAGGGAATGCAGATCTGGGGTCTCAGGCTCACAGCAAGCACTCAAGCAACTGGGTGACGCTTACCTCTCTTTATTTTGGCAGGAATCACTGCAGAAACTTGAATATATCGCACTCTTGGTTTTATATCACATAAGAGTAGAAGAAATATGGGCAGGCTCAGAAGTAAGAGGCTTCAGAGCAGTATTCCTGGGCTAGGGGGCAAAGTCCTGAGCAAATATATCCCAGGACCTGAAGGGGGACATTGCCAGCAGAAGGGAGGAAAGGTGGGCAGAAAAGGAGCTGAAGCCTCCTCTGTGAGGCCTGGGACTTTTCCCAACTCGTCCAGAACACCCTTTCTGCAAATACTTCAGGGCTTCAGAAAATGTTGGATGATATCAGTTTAGCCCTCCATAAAAATAGCTGCAGCAAGGGGTGGGGAAGAGAGGGTGCTGCTCCGTTCAGCTGTGCTTCTTGCCATAACCTGGCAGAGTCCTGGCCTGACCCTTCTCAGTCTGTACCAGGATTTGGCTCCATGGGTAGTGACAGCAAGTGACATTTTGATAACATTCCTTATTTTATTTTCTTTCAAGGGTCTGTTACAGATATCTACCCTTTTGCTGCTTCACTGGTTTAACTCCCCTATGAACTCTGAATCCCCAAATTATGAAATTGTAGACAATACAAAAGGAAGCTTATGAACCAACAGCAGTATTTTGGCTGCTCCAGCAGACATGCATTCGGACCAGCAGCTAATCCTCTTAATAATTTCTCACAATTTAATCTACTGACTAGAACAGAGCGTCTGTCTGATCCTTGTAGTAGGATCTCTTGGGTTGTGAACTTCAGAGAGCCTGTAAAAACAGAGTGGTTTAATATGCTTAAATCTCCCCCAGCTGAAAAGAGAGCTAGAGAGACATCCCGTGTCACCATGAGAGCCCGTCTATTTTGATTGAGACAAGAGCAGTGATGGTGCTACACGAGTGCTCATCAGTGCCTGTCCAAGAAGGTTTAGTAACAATTTCTAATTCATGCAAAAACATTATTCATCCATTTTGGTGATAGATGCCTCGCACAAAAGTCAAGGCAAAGGTTCACTTCGCTTGTCTAATCCAAACTTCCCACCTTCCCCCTTGTATTTTGGCCTATGCCTCATCCCCCAAGCCAGAGATGCTCCTTCAGGAATGCAGTAAGACTTGAAACAGTGACGAGGGCCCCGGGGCTGTGAGGCTGCAATGGTTGGATGGGGCAGATTCGCTCAGCTCTTGGTTTGAAGTCTGCAGCGCAGAGCAGCAATCACAGAGCCCAGGCAGAGCTCAAGTCCCAACTCGATCTCAGCATACAGCCAAGCTGGGAGAAGTGAATCAGGAGGGAAGGGTTTGGAAAGGAGTAAGTGGAGGCTGGAACCCACTCTCCACCTCTGTTTACAAACGTCGCCACTTCAGTCGATTCATCGGGTACCAAAGTACCTCTCCAGCATCTGCTCCTTCCACTCCATCACCCTGGGCCTGAGCTTAAAAATTGCATCAGCCAATTTTGCCCTCCTGGCTCCTGCTGGGACTGCTAATGTGAGTAAGATGTCATGCCTTTCCACCAGGGTCTCAGGTACCTCCTCTGACAGGACCCTGGGCAGACATCACTCACTAATTTATTGGTTCTTCTGTTTCACTCTTCTTTTGGTACTTCCACCTGTGAAAGCAGTTTGAATGGTGTACAGATTAGGTTTAGCCCACAGTGCCCCGGTAGGTGACTGTCTATCCCAGTGGCCGATATTCAGCAAGTGATGGGCAGTTCAGGGAACTTCTTACCCAGCTTTTCTGCCCCAGCTCCATATACAGAGAAGCTGCTACGATGCTAAAGCTGCATCCTGTAGCTAGACAATGTGAATACGGCTCTTCATCAATACTCTGCAAGAGGTGATGCTCCCTTCAGTCTCTGAACCAGGAAAGAGATTTTTGAGCTTCTGTACAGTGGCCTGCGTGCCAACCCCCTTCACATCCAGGGCCGTAAAACAGAGCAGTCTGCACCTTTCACCTCAGCCATCTGCTTTTCATTTTCTCCTTTAATCACAAGCAGATTTCGGCTATCAAGTGTGAAAGTTTAGCAGACCCAGAGACCCCTGCAGAGGAGGAGATCCAAACTCAATGCAAAATTCATTTTGTGCCTGCTGATATACCTGATCCCTGATTTGAAAAAGGGGATTTGCTGAATGTTTTACCCCCAAAGAGAGAAAGAAAGAGGGAAGATTTACACTCACAGGAAGGTAGTTAAGCAAATACCAGCAGTACTATAGACAGTCTCCCCCTGCTTCAGGAACAAAAAGCACCTTCCCTGTGATAAAAAGAAACACAAATCACAAAGAAAAATGTGCATGGTTACTGATTCACCCAGCTCAGCGCCAGCTGACCTCTGCTCATTTTCCTGCATGTTCTGCATTTGCACAGAGCCTTGCACCAGGAAAAAATAACAACTTCACTCCAGCTCTTACAGGATGGGTACCAATGGCTTACAGCCCACCAGCAGAAGAAGGTGAGGGAGGAGCAGGGACACATGCTGACTACATGGGCAGGCATGCTCCAGGTGTGCATTCATAGGGCGGTTTCTCACAGGGGAATTTGTGAACCCAGGAAGTGACTCCAGCTGGAGGATGCACCTGCGTAGTTAGTGCAGCCTTTAAGAGGCAGTGGGTGGCTTCTCAAAGCCAAATGTAGCACAGGGAATGATGCAGAGCTTTCCAGCCCAGCAGGAACAGCTCCACGGGTGGGACAGTCTCTCCTGGAGTTGTTTCAATCACCCCATGGACCGCTCAGTCCGTCAGGTTGGAGAAGGGCGAAGTTTACATGGTGGGACAGGCCTGCTCTGAATCACATATCAGAGCACAGCAGGGAAGCTAATGAAACAGGGAGCAAATTCCTCAATGCCTGGGGGAGGAACACATATTTTAAAAGACTTTGCCCTGCCCCCCCCCCCCAAAAATAGTTTCTTTCATAGTCATCAGTGTCAGCTTTGCTTTCTCCACTCTTACTTATTTTTGTCAGTTTGTACAGCTCCAAATGCTGTTCAGCTGGGCATGTCCATACACAGGTGAGGAAAACACATTTTCGGGGCGATGCATTTGATCTCAACCCCCTGACACACACACCTCGTGCCTGCGAGAGCCGGGGGAGCAGAGGGATCATCCTCCTGGGAAAGGCTTGTGTGAGCAAGACTTTGGGGACTCACCATTCGCCTCCCAAACATCTGGTCCCCTTAGGAAAATCTCACAGACAGCGATAGCTGCTACTACTTGCTTTCTCTCACCGTGCCTGGCAGCGTCCCACACATTCTCCTTTTGAAGTATGTTCCCAAGGCTATGTTGGCCATATCAGCCGTCCCCCACCCCTGGACTCTTTGAATTTGCTGACAAGTTTTTCGTGCTCAGCATACCAATATCTCGCAACTTCCACCCAGCTGAAAAGCCACCTCTTCATTCCTCTTACTCTTGTAATGTGTATGTTGTTCTGACGCTTAAACTATTTACTATATCGCTGTGTCTGGCAAGCACATTGAATCTGCTGGATTCGAGCAGTCTCAAGAAAATCGTGAGAACAGATATCTCCAATAGTACACCTGTGTGATTTCTATTAATCTACAGTCACCTCCTCTGCAATGTGTCCTTTCTCTGAACCATTCATTCACATCAATATTGTTGCTGTTAGCATTGTCTCTCCAGAAGCCAATCAAGATTAGGGTCTTATCATGTTAGACACTGCTTTTTTGCACAAAAGAGCAACTCGTTCTTGGACACTGAACAGAAAAGCATGGAAAAAAGTGAAATGACTTGAAAGGGACTTGGCATGGCTGCTTCTCTCGCGGGCTGGACCGCGGCCGCAATGAGTTCAGGGTGTGTGTAAAGGTGCTGTCAGTAGACACAAGTTTGCCCAGGATCACTTGTTTATCAGATCTGCCCTCCTGGCCCTGCAGCACCTGAGGTGGGGATGAAATCTTCCCATGCACATGGGATTTCAGAGAAGTTTAATTATTCAGTGGAAAAGTTTTAATTATTTTGTGCTTAATCTAGCATTAAGGTATTTTTGCACCGTAACATTGACAGAGCATTGCTACTGTGGGTTAGTCGCATGTGTTGTATTAAAAAAAACACCACGTGTTGAATTTTAATAGGGATCAAGGTTGAAAAAAGTCTAGCAGTTCGCTAAGTCTGTGCCTCACGTTATTTTGCCATACAGTGAAATAATCCCACACGACTAAATATTTTTTGCTGCCTGACATTTCCTAGTGCTAACTCCTCCTGAGAACCGAAGGGATTGAAACAGGCAGGTATAAGCTCATCACTGGTGTAGTCAGGCAGGATTATTGTAGAAAGCTGAAGTGGTAATGGGGAGGGGGGGCGTTTATACTGAATTTGCTGCTCTGGCTAATGAAAGTGCTGAGGCATCGTGTCAGTTGTCAAGCTTACACTGGTCCTTCAGCGACAGCCCTGCGTGGTGCACACTTCCCAAACCAGCACCTGCCCTGCGCACAACGGCATTCACGAAAACTGTGTTTGCTTGCTCTTCCGCAAAGACAAGACAAATGGCTTGCCTGTAACAAAATGGCTTTGTCACCTGCTGATGCGGTGGTCCCGAGGGGACGCTGCTCTGAGTAGTCCAGGGAAGCAGACTGCAATGTGCTGAAAAGGGAAGATGCTGTGGAGACCTGAATGGCAGGCATCACCATGAACCACCCACCCCTGCAGGCTGCGCTGCTGGCAGATGCTCTGGCTTGCCGCAGGCAAAAGAGACTCTCTGGCTTGTCTTCTTGGCTCAGACACATCACTTTCCCAGTTTCCATTGAAATAACTTGCCTTTGCTATGGTCAGTTTGTTGGCAGTGATGGCCACCTGAGGAGAAGCAGTCCCCTATCAGTCTGCAGAGAAAGCCTCAAAAGCAGCTGTGCCTCCTGGAGCCACCCCAGTTCCTTCAGAGGGCCATATGCCTAAAACCACTTGCTCAAATTACCACAGTATTGACCCACTAATCCCAAATTAGATACACAGGAAGCACAGCAATTTTCAAGAGAATCTGTGTCTGCGAGTGGATTCAAAGTCACTTGGGAACACCACCTCTCTGGACCTGTGCTGGTGTGGGGCCACGGCCCCACCAAACACACAAAGAGCCTTAAGTTCATTTCTCTCTGTGTCTCCGCACGCTCACCACATTGTAAATATTGTGCTTATACCCTGCAGCTATTATGAACCTGGGGCTTTGTTCTTATATGTAATATTTTCCTTTCCAAGGACAAACATAATAAGCAGGTTTCTAACATGCTGAAAATGTTAGGGAGTAGTCTGTGCTCAAGATAACAGTCCACTTGTGTTGAGTGCTGACCATCCTAAATTGCTCCCTCAGCTCCGGGCTGGGAAATGCTCACTGATGCTGGGGAGCTCTAATGCCGGAAGAGTGGCAAAAGCAGGGGACCTGTGTGGCATCAATCCACCCGGATAGCACAGACACCCCCAAACTTACCCCGCTAAGAGAACCACCTGCAAAGTCCAAACATGGCAAAGACGCGCAAGTTTGAGTGGGATATCAAGAGACGGAGATGTGATGCCGGAGACCCTCCCCACCCATGTGGCCATTCAGTAAAGATGTAATCAGCAGGTCAGAGCATCTTATGTACGTAAAAAAGGGCTGACCAGAAACAGCCAGGGTCCGGCTGCCAGACAGCCACGCACTGCCAGTTACGACATGGCCAACGACATGCCCCTGTTATATGCTTTGCTATTTGCTGTACGGAGTAAAGGGGGTAACGATCTTGCTGCTGAGTGCTAGAGAGCTTAAGGGGCCTTGGCTGATGGGAAAGGCAGATTCTGGAGAAAAAGGTGACATCACAACTCACTAATATTTGTGAACACTGAAGCAGAACAAATTTGGACCTCAAACTAGGAATCTCAGGAGGCAGATGGAGTAAGCCTACCAAAAATGGCGGTTGCTTTGTAAAGCCCTAGTCTGGTGTTAAAATCTGGCCAAACGAGGTAGCAATAAACTTACCAGCCATCATCACTTGAGCTGGGGATGGGGGAGGAGAAGGAAGAGGCCCGCAGATGAACGCCAGGGCTGGTGAGCACCTTGCTGGCCAAAGGAAGCCTTCTCTCAAACCTTATGGAAATGTGAACTCTGCCACTGTGCAGGGCCTGAAATCTGAATGTTTCCTGACGTCCCACACTGCTATTAAAAATAAACCAAAAAGGTTTCCAACAAAGCAGCACATTCTATATATGCCAGGAAGAAAATGAATTAAAAATGCATATCTTTGTTTCTTCCCGACAGTATCCCATTGATGCAAAGCAGTGAGCAAACTAGAGCAACAATCAGCGCTCTGCAAAGAGGTACCCACAACCATGCAAGGAGGAGGTTTTGTTCCGCATCCTTGCACTATGCTTGCTAATAATCTGCATTTCCAGGCACATGTCCCTCCCCACCATGGGGAAATCTCAAGGCCTATTTGCGTGCAATGGCTCTTGGAGGGAGTAAGCTCTTTAAACCATTCCTGACACTGTGGAAAAATCAGGAAACTTTAATTAAGGGAGCAAAACCAAAAAACCACCCACAAGGCATTTTTGTATTTACTTTCACTAAGTGCAGAAAAGGACTTCACAGGAATTTCATCCCACAGGAATTTCCAATATTTCAGTATTTGTTTCCGTTATGACTTGGGACACAATGTTGAAATATCAAAGCAGTTTCATAGAATGAAGTGTTCTGGGAAGCAACATTTTTTACGTCATTTTGACGTGTTTCAGACTTGAACTTGCACCTGGCTGAGCTGCTGAGAGGTTGCCATGCAAGTGCCTCGTGGTCCTAGGTTCCTTTATAGACCAGCCCCAGAACATCCAAGACTTTCCACCGAAAATACATTACCAGGTCCCACAGCACAACACAGAAATGTAACAAGGCAGAAGGCAGTAGTTCATCACGGGATATGTAGTCTAGCTAATGACTTGGTCTGTCCAAGAGAATGGGTCATCAGCTCTCCATCCTCTGTGAGCTGAGCATACATAAATGTTGAACACAGCTGACCCCAAATGTTTCATTTCTGTATTGTTGGCTTTGCTTATTTTTTAGCATAAAAGATGGATGATTCTCAGCCAGCTGTAATAGTGTATTTGTCTGTCAGCACTCCAGAGACATCCCCACCTCCAACTGCGTAGTTGAACTGCACACCTGCCGTCTTCTCCATGACACAGATGGGCAGGAGAGGGGGGCTGTGGTGGCCAATGCTGGGAACGCCTCTCCACACCACCACTTGGCTTGGATCCGTTCTAGGGGCTGGATCTGTCCATCTCTTCCCTCCATTGCCATCTTCAAGAGATCAAGCTTTTAGCTTAAGCTTGTTGCTTAAGAGGTCTCACTAAATCTGTCCTCCTTTTGTGATCGTTTGTCCCAGTCCTGACTCACAAAGTTTCCCAGAGGACATCAGGGTCAGGGAGCAGAACAGTGACTGGGGCCACCAGGAAGAAAGTTACCTTTGGAAAAACTTCATTCTCAACACAGAGCTGTAACAAAAAATCCCAGCGGTACAAAGGCCCTTGTGCCTTTTTCTGTTGGCCAGTCTCAGCACCAGATTTCATATCACCTGGCAGAAAAGGATGGCAGAAGTGATTGTGAGTTTTAATTTTTCAAACATGTCTGGCCTAAGAAATGCTATTGTACATTTTCCACATCTGAGACTTTCTCACATATTGTTTTGTGCTCTCCAACCATTGCCTTTCTGGGAATTCAGGTGACCTGTGGCTTGTGCAGGAGTTTCCTTGCCAAACTTCATTCTTCCAGACATTTTTGGTATCAAGAAAAATAAGCCCCACTCCACACACACACCCTTTTTACCTTTGAAACCTCAATTTCTCCTGGAGCAAGCATGGATGAGGAGCTGGCCAGGACCACACACAGCTCTTCTAATATCCCGGCCTGATGAACAAGAGGGGGATGGAGGAGACAACCAGCACACTGTGCAGAAAGGAAGGAGGTGAAACCCAGCCATCAACAGGAAAAGACTGTGAAGCCCTTGCTCAGATTGAAAAACCTGTGAAAATGAGTGGAACTTTTCACAGAATAAGGACAGAGGCCCATGATCTGCGCCCTAGATCTGTGCATGAGAGACTCCTCCAGGCATAAGCCCCATTTCGGTCAGACCGTGCAGGCTGGCATGACCATTGCTTCCTCTCAGACCCATTGCAGGTCTCTCCGTGGGACAAAGTCTAATGGGCAGCCAGGGACAAAGGTGGGCTTCTCACTGCCGGTTCAGCCCCAAGGCTGGTCCAAGCTCCTTGCAGAGATCCTGGTGGGGTGGGGGGCTGTCCCTAGGGCTTGGCTAGGAATAAATAAGTATTGCATTCCTGTGGGTTTCCTGGCAGGCCGAGCAATCACATCCTGCTGAGTTAGGATCACAACCCTTCGTTTACTGTGGACTTACCTTCTGACGTAATGGAAGGCTTGATTCCCACCATAACTCATAAGTCAATATGTCACAGGCTGTGAGGATGCATCTAGCCAAGGGCTGGAAACAATGCACTGGACAGAGCTCTTGCAGAAGGTGACTGTTTTTGTTGCAAAGGCAGGTCTTCACCCAGCAAAATGTTTTGCCACCAAATGCAGCTCCTTCCTGGAGCCCACAGCCCATCTCTTGCAGCAAGCACTTTCTCTACTTCCAAACAAGTCTTGCTTTTCCCAGTATTTTCAGGGTGCAGGAAGATTTTTGATACACAGTCTCCATGTCCACAAACACACTGTGCATGTTGTGGGCTTAATAAACAAAGAGAATTTGTTATGCTTTCCATCAGACCATTTCCACCGAGATATGACACATTCTCAGGTCCAATCAGTGGAAGCTTTTACTTAAGAAAAGACTGGGAAAGATGTCTGTTGTAGGAAATATCAGCTGATATTAATTGGTAGAGGACCTTTATCTCCTATAAGGCTATGCTGATTCAAACCAGATCAGATTTCCTTGGACACCATGGTGGCAGGCTCAGACTGTTACAAGAACCAGGACTGTTCTTAAGAGCAGACTCACCTGACCAGACCTAAATCCTAGAAATACTGTAACCTGGCCAGAAAGCACCTGACTTGCTGACAGTGTAGATTCAACTAGTCCCACTGCCGTGAGGTCTGCCCATTCAGATGTCCGATCCTGTCAGGCCAGGACTTCACCTCTTTTTCCTTGCCATAGTGCCAAGAACACTCAGTCCTCTGCGCTGCAAAAGGCTGTAGCACGTAGCTTTCTTTCCAGCCAAGCATCAAGGAAATCATGAATTCTCAACCTTTCAGTAACCTTTAAATAATGCACAATTTAGATAAGTTGGGACAGATGCTCTCATTTTGCATCACTGTAAATTCATCCTACAGCTGCCCAGTAGGAACTGATGAGGAGTCACTCCATGTAGGGAGTAATTTGCTGGTGTCAGGGCAATAGAATTGATTACTTCCCACCCCTCCAGAAGCACGAAAATATGTATTTGTGGAATTGGATTGAGGGCTTTTGGGTCCAAAAAACTCTTGTCTCAGTTTGCTCGAGTCAAAGGGAGTGACTGAAGACACCAGAGAGTCAAACGATTTTTCTCGAAGTGATTCGTCAGGACTGGAGGAATCAGGATTTCCAGATGCAAAGTCCTCTCACAAACTCCAGGAAAAAATGTCCAAACACACTTACAGGCAGGGACAACAGCAGCCTGAGCACCCCAGCCTGCTGACTGCTGGACCCAGCTTTAGGCCGGGGTCCCCTTTGGTTCCCAGCCATGCAGAGAAGGGTACCATGGTGGTTGAGAGATCGGGTAAAATCACTCTTGTGATCTGCTCCCTAACTACACTTTTCCAGCAGAATTTTACCTCTCACCTTTTTTACTCTCTCCCAAACTTATTTGTTATCTACACAGTTGTTTCCTACTTCTGCTCCTAGACCTTACCATAGCTTCTCTTCCAATGATGCTGAGTGCCTCCTTTGATGCTCCATGCTAAATGAATTCTTTCCCTGGAGTCCTAAATGACACTAGGAAAAATATTTCCCAATTTTTTTGGGGGGGAACTTTTCAGATGTGCTGGCTCCACCATCATAGGGAGGGTCGGCCCGAAACGAGGAACACCTCATTTGCAGAGGTGATGCTGAGAGGCAAGAGCAGCATAGATGGAGGAGGACTGGGGAGATCTCACAGAAATGCTGCCCAATGGTTGAAGGTGGCACCAATATCTCGCAGCAGCAACTTCCACAGGTCAATGGCAGCATTTGTAAGAAAACTCTGTTTCCCATGTATTTGTCATCTCTGAATTCAGGTATGTTGGAGGTGGCCACAGTATTACAGCTAAACAGAACAGATCATCCTCCAGTAACTTTAAAAGCGGAGCCCTTTGACTCAAATATCTTTTTATCTGTCATGTCTTCCTATAACATCTGCAAAACTGAGATTCTGTATACAGCAGCATCTACCCACAGGTGGGTTCGCTCTCTCTGCAGCTTCAAAAATGAAAATAAAAAAATAAATTCCCAGCACAGGCACAGAAGCACCAGAACTAATTTTCCGGCAGATGCAAGAGACCGTCAACTAATATAGGAAATTAAATGTTTAAGGAAATTATAGAACGAAAATATAAACTCTTGAACAGGCTCCAAAAAATACAAATTCCATCATTTATCAAAAAAACTCCAAAATGAGCCTGAAACGGTGTGGGGACGGCTGAATGAAAGGCTATATTCAGGCAGCAGCACTGTTTAGCTTACTTTTTGGACCTTTTCCCTTTATTGATGCTGTTGGGAGGCCCTCATTCCAAAACCTCTAATGCTGTCGTGTTCTAGGATGAGTTACTAAAAGCAACCGTTCTTCTGCATATGAAAACATTTGATTATTTGCATGTTCGGTGTCTTTAATGCCTCTTTTGTGCCTCTGCTTTTGGGGGGAGGCAGATGAGGGATCTTGAATTTCAGCAGTATTCTGATATAAACTTCCTCTGAGAGAGGGAAGGCAAATAAGAAAAAGTCTTTGCAAGCCTGAAATGGAGTCAAGGAGGGCTGGCTTTCTTGATTTACTTGAAGGGACTGATGAAGGTGTTTATTCAGGATTTGTGGAGTCCTTCCAGACCTTAAATAAAGACTCGGCCCTGAAGTTTCAGCATTACCTAGAGTTCCTTGAGCCATGTGATTAAAAAATGCCTGATATGAGCCATCCCAAATGGCTGTTGTAGTGGCATGAATACTGGCACTGTGCTCAGGACAGATGAAGGGCTCAGAAAGCTGCTCCATAAGCATCTCCACACAGAAAGGGGTGAGGGTTTGCAGTGCTAGGCAAGCGTTTTGGGGCAGAAAACCTCCTGGCAGGTCACAGCAGTCAAGTCCCAGCCTCCATGTGGTCGTCTTGGCTCTCACTTGCATGGGCTAGAAGGTTACAGGAAAGCTGGCGGCACCTGGCCAGCTGTAGACATGTTACCAGCATTAGGAAATATTTTAAATACTGTCCAATTGACCTGTGAAACTCTGCTGCTACAAGGCATTACCAAGATTCTGGGCACAACCAGATCATGGCTTGTTCCCTAGATCATTGGATGATGTTGAAACCCTCTGGTGCTGGGGGAGATCCTACCCTTCTGCAAATGCAGGTTAAACCCCAGTTAAAACTGCTGCTGAGCTCTGCTGTGCAATTGCAAAGGGCTAAGGGCTCACAAATGGCCAGTGGCCACAGCTCAATGGAGAAGCAGTAATTTATTATGCCATGATAACTCAATTGCTTGTGATTTTCTTCCCATAACCAACAAATCTAGCAGGAATCCAGAAGAGAATTGCTTGCATTTATGGCTAATATGATTAGCTGGTCATAAGAGCCAATATTAAACAAACAAAAAAAAAGAGGTTTGGAAGAAATAAAAATCCTCAAGGCTTAAACCAGTGAATGAGGATTAGGAAGAAATTTCTCTGAGGTTCAGTTATTCCTAATCTCTTGCGGCGTGTTACATCTCCTGCCCGAGCCTCTAGCCTTTGCCCAAGAAGTACTGGCCTAGACAAAGCACCATCCTGCTTCACTGTAGGCAGGCACGGGTCTGCAGAGGAGAGCCAGAGGAGAACACCTTGTCCCCATGAATCCCACGGTGGTCCTCGATCACTCAACGCCATCCCTCTGCATCCCGTTTTTGACTCATCACCATTTGGCACCGCAGCTCAGGATTTACCCGTCAAGGTGCTCCCACAGCTCTGAGCCGCCCTGCTTTTCTCACTCCCTCCGACTTGCTCATTTAACACTGCATTTTTTTTTTTTTTTTTTTTTTTNTGCGGGAACGTACCTCCTCCTTCCATCTGCAGGAGAGGAAAGAAAAAAAAAAAGATAAAAATAATTTACACGCGTTAAGGTGGAAAAGAGAAGGTGGCAGACTGAACAGCACCTCCGGGGCTAGAAAAGCTAATATGCAGTCATATACAGCTGGTGTATTCTACAAAAATAAGGGAGGTTGGCTCTGTACAGGTAGAGACAAAAAGGATGCGATTTGTAGCTAAACATGTTGTCTGCTGTTATCTCATTCTCAGGTAGCACTGGATGTATTTGGAGAAGAAAGCTCTTCAGCCAGGAGGTATATGAGCCTTCTATAGTGCTTCCATGATTTAAAATGGAGGAACCAACTTGAGCAGAATTATAAAAGCAGCTGGTGACAGAGCCAGGCCTGGGGCTGCTGCTTACAATTTCCCAGCCAACAGCAGGGTCATTGCTGCTTTTCTAAAGGCAAACAAAGAGGGTCAGTGCCTTCAGTGTCCTAAAAACATCCACCTGGTTAAGAACAAGGGCCCATGGCATGGTCCTTCCATGCACCTTGACATGCAGCGGTGCTGTGCAGTGCTTCCAGGGGCCACTTCCAGGGCAAACTTATAACCTGCAGCAGAAAAACATGTGAAATCACTGTAACATGCCACTGGAAGAGAATGTGAGAAACCCAGGGCATAGCCCCTTGCAGCTCTTTGCAACAGGAAGGAATTTGTAAGATAAAGCTCTGAGATAATGCTGGGAAGCAGAGCACGGCCCATGCTCACAGAGGAGAGCAAAAGTGAAAAAAAAAACACCCACTTCCCTCTGTCTTCTGGTCTAGGGGAAAACCCTTCCTCATGACCCACCCCTTTAAACTCACTAGGCTGGCCTTTGAAGGACTCATCTGGATAGGGGACCCGGTACCCTAGAAATTAACAAGGGGTAGTGTGCTGCCTTCCCCAAAATAATCCAGAAACGTCATATCCTGAAAAATGAGTTAGCCAAAGCACTGTGGTTTGTACAGGAAAGGACAGTCCTGCATGGCCCCCGTGCTACATGCCATCACTGAGGACATTACAGCAGCTGCATACATCTGCATTGTGATGCACACAGAAAGGCAGGAGGAAGAGCTGGGTGCACAAAAAAAATGTAACAAAATGTCCTAATCTATCCTGTCTGGTTTTGCAACAAATCTGTGCTTTGCTTTGCTGTTACAGGAGCCATGGACCAGCGAACCCAAGGGAACAGACAGAATTCTCCCTTGTCTCCTCTTCCTTCCTCTCCTCCGCAGAAGGCAGGATCTGCTCTACTGGCAGCAGCTGAGCCAGACCCCACCGGCACTTGTTAGACAAAGCTCTCTGGAGCACAGATTGTACCTTGTGGTTACATCCATATGAGTAACCAAGACACAGTCCACAGTCCCATGGGTGTCCGTGGCCTCCCACAAGATGCTGGGGCACAACAAAGCAACGTGGGCCAGGAACTGCTTTCCCAATAGCTAGTTTGGATGGAACCCTCCGCCACTCCTGAGGAATTGCTTTAAACAGTTTGGGGAAAGCTGTTATATGCAGTAGGACACTGCAGTGTCGGGTACCCAGGAGTAGCAACGACCAGGTCCCAGAGCCACAACTGCAAAGGAAAAGTTCCTGACAGGAGGGAGCAGAGATTTCCCAGGAGAAGCTGAAGTGCCAGGACCATGAGTCTTTGATCTTGTTCACACTCTCTTTCTCCCTCCCTGAGTAACAAGGGACTGTAAGGGAATAAATCAGCATATTAATGGGGATGCTAATTGCAGCTGAATGTGGGATGGACTAAAATCTGCACATTCCTTTTAATTATTAATTCTATAGACCAATTTGAACCACATTTGGAACAATTAATGAGAGCAACTATTATTTTAAAGATCAACCAACCTTTCAATGGTTTTGATATTTAGATTAAAATATAAAGGCAGATAACAGGATAGATCCCAAGCTCTATATCACAGCATAATGCAGACTGCCTGCCTTAGAGCGGAGGAGCCATTCAGGGTAACTGAAGTCAGGATAGGGCCCTGTATTTGAAAGTGTGTCTTTTTAATAAGAGGCAGAAATACACTACATTTCCCATTTCTCCTTGGCTCAACAACGTTGCAGTGATAAGTAACTGGCATTTCAGTCCCTGTGTGCAGTGACCACGTTCTTGGGTGAGCACAGACCTGTGAAGTGTCTGTAACTACGAGCCCTACAGATCAGTGTGTGTGTATATATATATTATAAATATATACATATGCTGCTTTGTTACTACTCCTCCCTGTGCAGAGGAGTTGGGGGTGTTACCAGTTTTTCCATTCCAATTTTCCCAGCCCAGGAGGACTTCACAATGGGGTTTAAACACCTTTAGCTTTTTCTTTTCTTTTTAGGAAGCTTAATGAAGGGAGCCTAAAAGAACTGAAACATTGCCTCACACCCACAGTGTTATACATGGCCCAGCACCTCATCTTGCACCTGCTACCACTGAAGACAGCATGAGCAAACCAGTATCAAAGATCTCTCTGTTGTGGAAGCCTGTCTCAGGAGGGGATGGTCTACAGCCACAGTTATGAAGGTTAATGTCTCTTACAGGACTCTTTTGAGGGCAAGAGGAAAGGCGAGAAACCAGGTTCTGGATCTTGCCCCCCTCCTTCCACGCTCTGCTCATTTGTTTCTTCAGGCTGAGCTTCCAGCCCTCATGGTGCCTTGCACTATGAGTTCCACAGGTCATATCAGCATGCCTCACTCAGTCCACTACTGTGTATGAATTATCCCCAAGCTTTGGGTTTTTTGGTGTAGTCTAAGTGCCCAGTCTGCCTTCACTTGTCAGGCCATTCTCCTGCCAGTAGCTTTTTCTCCCCCTTTATTGGTTACATTCAGCATTCTCCAAAGAGTGAGGGTGCACCCCACTGGAGACCAGTCAAGCCACCAAGTCTCATCTGTCAATGTATAATATCAGAATTTGCATTGACTGAGTATTTCTTGAGCTTGAGATATTTCCAGTGACAGAGAAGTTGTGATAGCCCTTAGGAAATCATTTTGATTAATTACACAGTTTCCTTTTTTTCTGCTGTCTTTCCATTAAACCCTCTGTAGGTCCCAAAAGCACCTCACTCAGTTCCTCTTCAGCCTTTGGCTGCCTGAGGTCTCAGCCCCAGGCCAAATACCAGTCTCACTGGCACAAAAGCAGTATCCAAAGTTAATCCCTCCAGTCTCTCCAGAATGGCACCAGCAAGAGGCTGCTTCAAATCCCTCCTTCCCCCACCTGCACGTGGCCTTGTCTTCATGGTTTTCTGTATTTGTCCCAGACACTTCATACCTTCATCCACCCTGAAACGGTTGCCTGGAAAGTAAGCGGTTTGGCAAGTTTCCCTGTTACAGCCTATTCTCATTTCTTTATGGCGCTTTGTTCAGGAGAGACTGGAAAGCTCATGGGGCTTCTGTCTTGGGTCACAGCTCAAACCTGAAGATGATTTAATTGTGGCAAAGCCCAGAGCCCTTATAGCATCTTAATTTGTGATATTGCTCTACTGCTAATAGAAATGCTCAGAGACTAGGTCCAGGCATGCACATACTTCCTTCTATACTGAGTTTAATTTATGGTGTGTTGTCATATAAAGAGCTGTTAAATGGAGCGCTAATCTTCTTCTTTAAGGGAGAGCTGTAATAACACTGGGATATGAACAGGCTTGTGCACTTGAATTGGCTAAGTCACATCTCTGCAGGCCTTCTCCCCTGTAGAGAGTGGGGTCGGAAGTTACAGCACTGCTAACGTCAGTGTATGAAAATACATATTTCCTGATACATTAGATATGCATGCATAGGAAAACTTGCTCTTTGGTTTTGTGATACATAGGTATATACAGATTCTGGCTTTGTTTCTTTGGCAGAAACCTTATGGCTGGCTGAAGCACCCAGGTGGGACCAGAGAGTCCCCAAGGACCCCTGGACAGTGGTCCTCAGTGACACTGGTGCAGGGCAAATGGGCACAGTCCCATTGGGACATGAGAAGGGAAAGACTAAAGGTCAAGAGGAGTGCTGGGATGGCTCTGGTTTCCCCACCACCAGTCTAACCTCATCCACAAACAATCTGCAGGGATGTTTCACATGATTAGGGAAGTCAGGCCTGCCTTGGAGCACAGGATTGCAAAAAACAGCTTTGAACTTCTCCTCTGCCCTTCTGGGGTTGTGATTCATCCCATCCTAAACAAGGATGCTGAGCAGGACGAGTCCCCCTCTGGAAATGCCCTTCCCTTCCCAGTGACCTGGCAAGGGGCGAGACAACTAACTCATGTCAAGCATGTACCCCACATTAAAAAAGCTACATCCAGCAAGATTAAACTCCCTCTCATCCTCTGTCAGTGTGGAAAGACCCTCTAAGTGAGGTGTCAAAGGAGGGGGAACGTGGCAAATTCTGGGTGAGAGGACACAAGCCCACAGCAGCTTTTAACACCAGGAAGGGTCTTTAGCAGTAAGCCCCAGGTCCAGTAGTCCCTCACGGCTGTGGGAAGATGCACGTATCACTTGACTCCACCTGGAGGTTAGCAGGTTTCTCCACACTTCAGCACCAACATGGGCTGAAAAGCGTCTGGGTCCTAACATCGCACCATAGAAAAACTTCAGCTGCGAAAAAAAAATTAAGCAGAAGGACCTGACCTCCAACCATGGCTTCAGGATCTCCCCCTGCCACAGGCATGGCTGGAGAACAGGCTCCCTCCTGCACTCAGCCCACCGCTTCCCCCAGCCCCGCCAACTCAGGACCTGTTCACAACACAGACATACCCCAAGCACTCCACCAGCAAAGCGTGGGCAGAGCTCCCTGTGCAAGTGGCTAGTGATTTAACCGGGCAAGCATGCTGTAAAGTAGCAAATAAGTGGGTCAAAAGTAAATAGTAGGTTTTATATAGTTGTTATATTTATTCTGCTGAAGTGTTTTGATGCCAGATTCAGGGGGGAAGGGGGAGGAGAAGTTCAATTCACATAATGGGAGCTGGCTCCAGTATAAACATCTTTTCAAGCTTTGCCAGTCACTGTTATAAAAGGGGGTGGCAAGGTGGGTTAACACGCCAGCTTTTCAGTCCTGCAGATTTATGTTCAGTTCACAGCCACACGTTGATTCCAGCTCTCACTAGTTTAACGTGCACTTTGACATGAGGTTCTGCTCCTCAAGCTGCAACACCTGCAGTCAAGTACGCAGCTTGTGACGAACAGCAAAAGCTTCAAGACATCCCTGTGGGGTAGAAAGGCTCAAAAAAATACACAGTAACAACCCCAAATTGATTATTTCTTTAGACTCTAGGAGTTTTTAGGTGCATCTGGAAATTTCCTGAACCACTGTACAGGTTTAAACAAATGGGCAATCTCTGCTGGAACAAAACCCCCACGGGTGAGCCCAGCCCTCCTTTTGGAGAGACGCTGAGAGAGGGTATGTGCAGCGAACGCTGGCTGCATCCTGGTTGCAGCGATGGGAAATGCACACATGTGAGGAGAGCACTTCTTCCCTAGATTGCGGTTTTAAATATTCATGGGTTGGCAGTTTTGGATTCCTCAAAGCCACAGACCTGACCAGGTGCTGTTTATAATGTCTATCAACATAAACACCCAAGAGTAATGTATTGTACTGCAGGATATTATACCTCTTTAAATGAAAGTCAGTAAAATTTCTATCTCCTTGTATGTCTGTCCCCTGTGATGACGATCTCTGCGATGAAAATCAGGGCTTCCCTCTGAGATTTCCACACTGCTATCGTTTTACCACAGATGCACTGGAGGGGGCACAGGAATGATGTTATTTAAACACGTATACATCCTATCCACCACTACTGAAAGAGAAGTACCAATACACAAAACTACCAGTAATGCAAACCTTTGCTGGTGAAGGTTTCCTCATGACTACTGGCATTTCTGCAAGAGGAAACACAATAAATAAAAACAGGCTACCATTTACTGCAAAAGCAGAGCTTTTAGCTGACGGCACGATGCAGCACACAAAAAAAAGTCAGCAGAGCTAAAGATCCTAAAAAATGTAGCCAGGCCCAAGTCTACACAGCAAAGCACCATGGGATTTTAGTTCCGTTTAAACCTTTACCAAAGAGGTAGAGAAGCAAGTGCCTAAATTATAGCACAGGCCAAAAGAAATATGACAAAAATATGGGGAAGTCAATGGAAACGCGTTGGGGGCTGAACATTGCCCAACATTGGCTGCTCCCTGAGAAAAGGTTTCTTCTGTTTTCAAACATGCTACAGAAGCAGCCAAAGAAAACCTGTGGATTTTCATAAAGAAAACCAATGACAGCAAATGTCTCTCCTCTCCTTGGTGCTCTCACATGAAAAGAATTTTGCATTCAAAGCCTCGTGATAAATTCTTCACATCAGGTGCCTCCTTCACCCTTTGGATGGCAGATCTCCAGCCATGCTGCCCACAGAGAGATCAGACTGGCCAGACATTTGTGCCCCATGTTGTCTAAACAAGCCCTAGGTGGAGGTTTAAAAGAAGGTGCTGCTCAAGCACAGGTATAATGGGTGTCTGCTGAGCCATAAACTACTAACCCCAGTTCCTCTGCTCTCCTGGTCACATTCAATGGACAGGAGGCATCGTGGCCTATCCTGGAGCATCCACCCACTGATAGCCTTGCTGATGGCCCTCACTCAACATGCATGGACACTGGGTGCTCCCTGCTTTCTCCTGGGTGGGTCCTTTCATTCTCTGGGCACCGAGACACATACTTGACCAGATCTGCCAGCTGCGTTCACAGAGTGTGCTTACAGCAACAGAGACACCTCTGCATCTTCAGAGAAATCCCATTAGCTATGACACGTGAAGATCTGGCTCTGTGCTTTTTGGTGGCTTGAAAGACACCATAAATGACACAGAAACACACCTCGACAGAGTCTGGTCCTGTGGGCTGCCTGACTAGGTGTGTTGCCATTGACCTGGCAGGGAAGATGACCAACTACACACATCAACATGACAGATCCAAAGTGTGGGAGCAAAACACTGTGAGCCGTGGAGAAGAAAGGAGGAGGAGAGCTGCTCAGTGTGCAGCTGTGGGGACCCCAGGCACACCTCATTGCAGCACAGACAGACCCAAATCAGAGGTCACCAGTGTGGCAACAGCTTCCTCTCTGCTGTGACTACATTGTAGATGGGTGAGGGGGAGAAGCATGGAGACGTGACCCTGCTGCAACAGGTCTGTGAGGAGCGGTCTTACCTTGAAACAACCCCCTTCCAGCCCTGCAAGACATAGGTTTTGGAGATAAACAAGAAAGATGATCTGGCAGAACTGGGATATTACTGGAAAAGTAAAAGGGTGTCACCAACCGACTGCTGCAGCAGCCTTGGGTAGCAAACGGATGATCAGATGCTGCAAACAACAACTGTCCACCCAGGAAGGACAGGAGGAGCACAGGTTTCCCAAGGGAAGATCTCAGAGAAAGGAGCAGGAATCCAGCGTGTCCATGCCTTGAGTTGTAGCTACAGCCAGTGCTTTGGCAACTAATTCTCCTCATAAAGATTTGGCAGTGTTTTTCACGGCTCCAAGTCCTTCGATGGTATTGCCTATAGTCACAGGCTGACTGTATCATTGCAGAGCCCTGGAGACCGACCCACTCCGCCATGGGGCCAGATCAGAGCTGGCCACCTCACTCTGTGCCATGCCACCTTTGGGTGATAAACCACCCCAAACCTGAGGAACATGGTGCGACCACACTGAGCTCCCTCCTTTTCTGTCCTGAACACGATGAGACCAAATGCTGTGCTGTCAGAGTAAAAATATTGCTCCTAATACAGAGAACAAGGAGGAAATGAACACAGAGGCTGCAGCAGAATATAGCAATGGTGACAAAATTTTGTAGACCTACTTTTTAAGTTAGGTCAAAAAGAGAGGCCAAGAAGTGCTAAGAAAATGGGTATAAGTAGAGGGAAAAGAAATGAGCCTCCCACCTCCACAGCTAGGAAAGATCACAACACAGGGTTAGGTCATTTTAGGTAGCCTAAGATAGAAAATTAAGGTAAAATCAGAGTGGAGTCTGTCCAGAAACAGAGGGATAAGTACAGCTGTTCCATATTTGGAATAACACAGCTTTATATGAGTGATGACCTGAGGTGGCTGAGCTCTGCCCTGAGCAGCATCCTTCCTGCTGACCCGCTGTCTCCACACTGCAGTGGGACCTTATCTCCTCACAGCTGGACTCCTGAAACTTGGGCAAGGCTTAGTCCTAACCCACTGGCACCCCAGGGACACTCCTTAACCTCTGCTTATCACAGAGTCACAGTGAAGCTCCGGTGGGAAGGTACCTCTGGAGACCCTCTCATCCAAACCCCTGCTCAAGCCGGGTCAGCTGGAGCAGGTTGTTCAGGACCTTGCTGGCACCCCTGTTCGTCTCATCAGCACAAGATGTCCATGTTTGGGGATGAGATTGCTCCCTCGCTGTCAGCAGGGAGTTCACCATCCTCAGGGAAGCTTCTGATGCAAGGACTGGTCTGCAGACGCACACAAAGTGGTTGTACTCTGCCAGGACACGTGCAGAAAGGTGAAATCTAACCCCAGTTAAAATCTGGGTCTTCACTGCAGTTTTTACTCTCTTTCCTCGGGTTTAAAAAGAAAAATCTCCACTGTAAAGCACGTAAGTTACGTCAGCCTGTGTGTCTGTGAGATGTGATGATGGAGGTCGGGCCAGAGATGAGCAGTGTGTTAGCAGGCAAACCACGTGGAAATGAAGCAAACCACTGCCAGGACTCCTGGGAGTGATGGATTTCTAGAGAATAAAAAATAATGTTCAGACCAATGTGGAAGCAAGTACAGTGTTCCTAATGGGCTGATGATGAGATAAAGTGGAGGAAACAAAAATGCAACCAATTTTACTGTCTCATTGTGATGAAAAGCATGTGAATTGAGTGGGGCGTTGAAGAATGATGTCCAAAGGAATGCAAAGGCTGAGGATTCATTGATAAACTGAGACACCAGCAACCGGAAGAATGAAAAGAGATTCAGTTGTTTGGGGTGTGGTTTTTTGTTGTTTTTTTTTTCACTTGAAAACAAGGAATGGAGGACAGAGCAGAGAGTTCTGCTCCACAACTGAGAACTTTGGCATCTGCTTACAAACCAGGAAGCACAAACGTTTCCTGGCTCAAGAGAGAGCTCTTCATGGCACCCAAGATTTTTGGGAGGAATTACTGAGGGCAGCAGAGCTAAATCTCTAAACAGCAAGGCCTGCAGAAATGTCCAGGGAGAGCATGAGATCGGCAACCACTCGAGCTGAGCAAGTACACAGCTCGAAGAAAAGGGAGGTTGGGAATCAGGACGGAGAGATGAATGGGGAAATCATCTACCGCAGGGCTGTGCCGTGGTGTAGAAAAGAAAAAAGTTTTTAAATTTTGGACAACAGCGCAGGCGCAAAGAGGCATACTTTGTGTCCCCAGCTAGTCCTTCCTTGCCAGAAGTCAGGAAAAAAAGCAGTTTTGGTGTCTGAGGCTTTGGGGCTCTCCAGTGTAACGGCAGGTGTCCGAGCAAGTCTCAAGGCTGGGTACAATTAGACAGGATTAGAGGATTTTCCCCTCCAGTCCTCTCCCCTCCAGTCCTCTCCCCTTCAGTCCTCTCCCCTCCCCTCCATTCTGTTACTCCAGAAGAAGGATAAGACAAGGGAGGGGCGATACTGACCCATGGTTCTGAAGCTGTGCTGCCTCCCCCATGGAAGGGAACAGAGCAGGACAGGCTGACCTGTCGTCCCCAGCATCCTGGGCACTGAGGGTAGAGCCTGCACCCTAAAGAAAGCATAAATGTGAAGCATCTGAAGGCTGACAGCTCTCTGAACGTATACTTGGAGATGACTCCCAAAGAGGTGTCACGGACACAGTTAGGAACCAGCAAAGGATGTCCTAAGCAAGAGACCAGCCCTAAACTACTGCAGCAGTGCAGGACCAGAACCAAGGACCAGAGCGGGGAAGAGGCATAAGCCTCAGTGTTTGTGGGGCTGTGAAAGCGCTGCCAAGCGACAGTGAGGGCAAGCAACAGCTTTCTGTCCTGGCACCTTTTGTGTGGGAGCAATCGCTGGATGTTTTCAATTTCTAAGCCCAGCTCTAGCCAGAGTGAGAAGTGTTTTGTCCATTAAGTTGACAGGCAAGCGGAGAACCCCAATGTTTGTGGGCATTTTACTTTTTGTACTTGCTCAGTGCACAGCCAACAGCATGCAGGGCCTCAGGCAAGGATGGCGGACATCCCCATGAATGGGTTGAGTCTGTTGGTTTCATGAACCCACATTAACTCTTCACCATGCCAAACATGAGACACAAGCTTGGCTGACACAAACAGCCAAATGTCCCAGGTGCTGCTCCTCAGGTACCCATAGATAACTACCCAAGGAGCTGGTGGTGGCTCCCGTCGCTCAGCTGGCTATCTCCTCCCCTTCTCAGATGTGCCCGCTCCAGGAGACCTCCCAAACCCCCCCATTTCCCAGCACACAAGGCCGAAATAGCAGGTGCCAATTTCTCTAGCATCCCACGCTAAATAGCATCACACTGCAGAGGAGCAGTAGCATTTCTGTGGTCATCCTAAAGCAAGAGTGAGACCATGCTTCGCCCATTTGCTCCTCGTGGCATACCAGCTGCGGCACGTCAGACCGAGGACAACAGTCCCCAGCATTGCTCAGCCACTTGCTGGCAAATCTAAGGCAGCCCCATCGTTGGATGGCAGGGAGCATTTTAAAGCATATTCAGCTTCACTATTTGACAGTGGCTTGCCATGCACATTATGGTATAAAGGTTTTTATTTGTTCCCGTTGTTGCAATGTTTATTCCCCAAACTCTTTTAATAGTTGGCTTTTGACAAAGTGTTTCCTCAGCAGTGGGAACTACATATACAGCACAAAGCAAACACTTGCAAGATAAATATCCCTCACATCCCATGCTGGTCCTAACCCCTCGGCGCTCGCTATTACCTCCCTTGGAGCAATTCAGCACAACTTAATCAAAGTTAAAAATGATACTGTGTGATTTTATTTTTTGTACTTGCTCAGTGAGCTTTTATTGGCAGCTGCTGCCAGGATCTGGGACTCTGCCAAATTCCCTCGTTATATTGCTCTAGTGTGGACAAACAAAGAAAGCCTATTTAAAGTTTCTTGGATGAAAATAAGGTAAAAACATAACAAAATAAAAAACAATGTGTAATTATTTGTTTCCTTTATGAATGGCCTCCTTTGGAGTCCTTTGAAATCAGTTCTAGTTTCCACCTACGAAAGTCACCCAAGTGTACTATTTAATATTAATAGACATTCCTGAACCAGAATGTTACAACCAGAGGCAAAAAATCCAGTGGGGAAAGGCTATCTACCTTTGCCTTTCATATTACACTTCCTGAGCCAAAATAATAACTTTAGCTCCTTGCCTTTCTCAGTAACATTTGTTGCTTCTAATCAATCATGACTCAAAGCAATTTTGTATTTAAATTATTTAAGCCCAACTATATTAATTAAGGATTTTATATGAACTAAGCATTTTATATTAATTAAAGATTAATGCTCCCATCAACAATGCCTGTCTTTAGGTGCATGCATTGATCTCCTGACCTTTGGTGCTTCTGCATCAGGGCTGGTACCTTCTCATGCCATTTTGCAGGCAATCATTGCTCATGTGTGACACTGAGGGCCTTGTCACCTTGTTAAGGTCACTGCCATTGCACTGGGTCCTTCAACGGTTAAAAAGTCAGAAACACAAATGGCACTGCTGAAAGCACAGGCTGAAATTCATCCTTTTGCACAGAGCAGCCTCCTGCCCTATATCCCGTATCAGGAGAGAGGTGCAGAGAGGACAGGAAGGAGAAGGAGAGGGAGAAGCGGGGAGAGGGACAGAGAGAGAGGAGAGAAGGAGAAGGGAAAGGGAGAGGAAAATCTCTCCCTGTTTGACAAGGCTATTTGGCAGTATTTAGGAGTCAAAGTGCCTCCTGTCAACAACACACACAATGTGCTTTTGAAAAAGCAGAAGTGTACAAGCAGTTCCTTGGCAATTGGAAATAACAGTCAATATACAGACAAACAGGTTTTGGAGCATATGTTTTTTTAACTCCCAAGAAACTGCAGCTTATCCGTTTTTTTCAGGTCACCTCCAATTTATTATGCAGAGTCAGTCACTTGCTGGTGTGCACAGTCCCGAATCACAATAAGCACAAGAAAAAAACCCACTCTCTCTCCCAACAGAAGTCTGACAGCAAAAAAGGGCTAAAAACCCAAAAAAAGCTTCTTGTTTCCTCACTAGTGGCTGCAAAAAGGAGATTAGGGAGGAAATAAAATCCCTGTTTTGCTTCTCCCTCTCACTCAGCAAGTTTTGGTCTGAGAGCCTCTTAGAAATCATTTAAGAAGCTTGAAAATTCCAAGTCTAAGTAAAATTCAGGTCATTTTCAATAATTTCTTGGGCTCAGGAAATGTCTGAATTCCCACCTAAGCAGGAGCTGAGATGTCTGCCTTCCTTGCTAAACCACCTTCCCCACCTTTACTCCACCATGGCTCAGCAAGTCCAGCTGCATGAGGACTTGTGCCTGTCACCGTGGAGAGCAGCCACGACCAGCCTGCCCAGGCGGGAGCCACCCACCAGAAACTGCCTTTACCCATGGACACACCATGTGCTTTGGACAGCCACAGGGACATGGGGACACGGGCTGGAGACCACAGCGCCCCAGATCCTTACTGCAGCAATTTGGCTTCCTCTGCTCTTGGAGACAAAGATACCCTGGCACCTCTGGTGTCTCTGCAAGGGACATGCTCCAGGACACACATGGCTCTATGGAGCCATCCTGTGGCTCATAAAGATGCTGCTATCTTAATCTAGCAAGGCGGGTTTCTTAATTCCATTTATTTCTTTGTGAGGAGGTGTTGGCTCTTTGTTGGTTTTGTCAGGATGGATGTGACTTGGAATAGGATGGAGGGAAAGAATTGAGACTTCACCCCACAGAGCTCATGGCTCGTGTGTCAGACCCTCGGTCAGGTAAGAGCATTTGGAGTGAAAAGTCCTGGGTGCATCTGCAGACCTTTAACATGGCCCCAACCTGCCAGTCTTTAAAAGTCAGTCCTTAAAACCTCCCAATTCCTTCCTACAATTCATTCTCTGCTCCTGCTGTGACCCATCAGCGGCTCTAATCCAGGAGGATTTCTTGTGTCGCTTCCCTAGTTCTCTTTGTAAAGGAGAGATCACCTCTCCACTGGCCTAAAAAGAAAGCTGAGAGTTGGAAGTGGCCTATTGATCCATGTGCAGAGCTGTGACGAGGCAGATGAAAAGGAAAGGAAAAGCAATTTGCTGTGACACCAGCCTCCTGCCCTGGAGAAGTGCATTTTGTGTTGGGGGAAACAGCTGGGAGGAACACTAGCTCCTGGCCAGAGGAAATGTTTGGTTCCACCGGAGTGACACCAGCTTGCTTCAGCCATATATTTTTAAAGATACCTTTAGAACCATAAGTTATAGTAAAATGTATTTCAGCAAACAGAAATTGCAGCAGAGTGCAGCTTAGTGGCAGGGGTTGATCTCACAACTGCCATCTCCTCACAGGCAACGCACAGCGTGTACAGGAGGAACAGGGCTCGGGTCTTCAGCATGAGTAGATGCGTCATTCCCATCAAAATCCATGAGAATAACATGTCTAAATCCCCTTGAGGATCTGACCTTATAGCACCAGGGTATTTCTAGCTTTCCCTGCCTGAGCATCATGCCGAAATATGCCTTGGATCTATTTATGACTACCATTGAGGTGATGCTGGTTTCTGTTGGTGCTAACCCAGTCCTACAAGATTTGCAGTGGGAATAAAGCAACTTGAGAACACACAGTTTTACAGTCAAAGCAAAAACCTAACTCCTTCCCACACCTTGCTGCAGATGGTGTGGATACGCTGCCTTGCAGTTTGGTCTGTCTTGTCTTGATTGTTCCAAGGGAGGAGGAAGAAGCAATCGTGGTTTCACCTTTTCTTATTTGCAGACCTCCACCAGCACATCAAAGCAGGCGTGAACCAGTAACTGGGGAATCCAAACCCACTTGCAGCATGTACTTACCTCTCATGGAGCTCCAACCTTTTGCAAACCACAGGCTGAAAATCATGCTGGCTCATTCTGCCCTATACCCCACAGACAGCATGCTGCCAACGGCCTTCCCTCAGCTCTGGGGTCTATCACCATTGTCTACCACGAATTCATGGCTCAGCCCCCTCTTGGCATGCTTGTATAGACTTGGAGACAGGCTCGCTGCTAACACAGCGACCCACAACCCCACCTGAGCCATACCAGAAGACCTGGAACTCAAATTGGCCCATCCAGTTAATTTCTTCTGCAATCTCTGTGTTACAGCCCTTTCCTTTATATTTTACTCATTGTTAATCAAACTAAAAACCAAGCTGGAGTTCATTTTACTCGCAAGAATCCACCATGTAAATCCCTTTTATCCATTTCTTTAACATCTTCTGGATTTCACAGCCACAAACCACAGCAAAGTCCAACTGAAAGATGCAGTCTGAAGTAATTACTTCGTTAGTTGCCAGGAGGATAAAGTTCCCATGAATAACATTGCTTACAATGCTGAGAAACTGAATATCACTGTGATCAAAGCAAGTAATTAAGTGCACAGCAGTTTCACACTTGGACAGGCAGTACAGGTAGCCTGATTCCTTGTCTACACTAATCAAGCTGTTTTGCTTCCTGCCCATCCACACTAATCAGCAAAATGCTTTCCTGTCAGTGAATTGGGGCTCTTGTTTAGCTACGGCAGGACTTCTCCAAGCTGGTAAGCCCCAGAGAGGCTGCAAGGGGCACTCCACATCCCCAGGAGCGCAGGGCATGGGTAGCTGAGACCAGGCTGTGTGACAGGACCACTCCAATTTTGCAATGGGACCTCTGAGATAAAGTTATCATTGCCTGCCTGCGAACTACTCTCCACATGTGCATGGCTCAAGGCTAGTGGCTTTCAGCACGTGAAGATTTTGGGATACCACCTCTAGGGTCAAGAAGCTTGGCCACCTGTATAAGCTCACAAGACAGATGACTAATTATAAAACAATAAAAGTGGCACACCTATTTCTCACATATGGCTTTGAAGACCTCTGTCTTGAGTGAGTTAAGCTTCTTGTGCAAGAGGGGATAGTCAATTCTCTGCAGCCAGCCTCATCCTCATAGATCCCCCAACAAGGATATCAAGAACCACCAGCTCCAGCTCAGCATAACACTTGCTGCAACAAGTGGCTGCTTGTCCAGCTGGAGCTGGGATAAAAAGGAACAGATGGATAGGGGGGCTCAAGAGAGCTGGTTGATATTCACGTATCACTTCGTCCAAGCTCAGAATCAGTGCATCCCTAAGAGCAAGAGATCAGGCAAGGGAAGCAGGAGACGTGCATGGTTGAGCAGGGAGCTTCTGAAAAAGCTCAAGTGGAAGAAGGAAGTTTTCAGCATGTGGAAGAAGGGACTGACCACTTGGGAAGATTACAAGAATGCCATCAGAGTATGCAGGGATGAAACGAGGAAAGCCAAGGCCTCCTTGGAGTTAAATATGGCAAAGGATGTCAAGGTCAACAGGAAGGGTTTCTCCAAGTACATCAGAGGCAACAGGAAAACTAGGGAAAATGTGAGCCCGCTGTTGAACGAGACAGGTGCCATGGTGACAGATGATGTAGAGAAGGCAGAATTACTGAATGCCTTTTTTGCTTCAGTCTTTACTGCTCAGGCCAGCCCTCAGGAGTGCCAGACTTTGCAGGTAGCAGGGAAAGTCTGGAGGAAGGAAGACTTTCCATTGGTTGAAGAGGATCAAGTTAGAGATCAGTTAAGTAAACTGGATACCCACAAGTCCATGGGTCCTGATGGGATGTACCCGCGAATGCTGAGGGAGCTGACAGAAGTCATTGCTGGGCCACTCTCCATCATTTTTGAAAGGTCCTGGAGAACAGGTAAGGTGCCTGAGGACAGGAGGAAAGCCAATGTCACTCCAGTCTTCAAAAAGGGCAAGAAGGAAGACCCTGGAAACTACAGGCTGGTCAGCCTCACCTCCATCCCTGGAAAGATGAGGGAACAGCTCGTTCTGGGCATCATCTCAAAGCATTTGGAGGAAAAGAAGGTTATCAGTAGTCAACACGGATTCACCAAGAGGAAGTCATGTCTGACTAATCTGATGATAGCCTTCTACGATGGCATGACTGGATGGATAGATGAGGGGAGGGCAGTGGATGTGGTCTACCTTGACTTCAGCAAGGCTTTCAACACTGTCTCCCACATCATCCTCATAGGCAAGCTTAGGAAGTGTGGGTTAGATGAATGGACAGTGGGGTGGATTGAAAACTGGCTGGCAGATAGAACATACTATCAGCAACTTTGCTGATGACACAAAACTGGGAGGGGTGGCTAACATGCCAGAAGGCTGTGCCACCATACAACATGACCTGGACATGCTGGAGAGTTAGGCAGAGAGAAATCTTACGAAATTCAACAAAGGCAAGTGTAGGGCCCTGCACCTGGGCAGGAATAACCCCATGCATCAGTACAGGTTAGGGGCTGACCTGCTGGAAAGCAGCTCTGTGGAAAGGGGCCTGGGAGTCCTGGTGGACAACAGGATGACCATGAGCCAGCAATGTGCCCTGGTGGCCAAGAAGGCCAATGGCATC
>VUYV01000027.1:4886203-4915711 GCA_008711295.1 Anarhynchus alexandrinus
CACAAACTTGAACATAGGAAGTTCCATCTAAACATGAGGAGGAACTTCTTTACTTTGAGGGTGGCAGAGCACTGGCACAGGCTGCCCAGAGAGGTGGTGGAGTCTCTGACTCTGCAGACATTCAAAACCCACCTGGATGCCATCCTATGCAACCTGCTGTAGGTGACCCTGCTCTGGCAGGAGGGTTGGACTAGATGGTCTCCAGAGGTCACTTCCAACCCCTATCATTCTGCGATTCTGTGATATTAAAAATAAGCTGTGCTTCCCAACAGACGCACACACATCATCTGCTGATGATGTCCTAGGAAGCTTTGATCAGAAAGCAAGCAGTGAAACTTAGAGAGATGTGCGTATACCTATGGACACACGTATACCTATAAATAGACACATGTAAACAGAAAAGGACAAATATGCTGCCAACATTTCCAATTGCAGTTCTTTTCCTGCTCAGGTTAGCATGGATGCTCAGATTAGACCTATCCTGGAAATTAAGATTAGGTACCCCTAACTCCAAAGGGTACTGGGAAACTCATTTCCTTCCAGATAGAACTCTTTGCCTTTCAGGACTCAGCCAAATACAACCAATGTTTACTCTCAAGTATACACAGATAATTCCTCATTTTTTCTCATGCAGTCTGAATTAACATAATATTCTCAGTCCACGCCAAGGACATTTCATGGTACATTCACACCTGCTCCAGCTATTGATCAGAGACACATTTCTCAGTCACTTCGTCCCACATCAACAGCTGATGTCACCACCAGCATCCTCCTTCTGCCTCTGCGCGCTGTCGTTATCTAAGCTGAAAGCACAAGTGCTTTCCCAGGGCTCCTCAGATGGGCTTTATGGTAAAAAATTAGGAGAGGAATGAATAACAGAACCCTGGCGGACAAACTGACTCCAGGCTCTGCCTTGCATAATTGTCCCTGAAAGGACCTCAGGCACCAGAAAGAGGTTAATAACACCCAGTGCTCGTGTTGAGTCACTCCAAGTATTGAAATGTCACGAGTTTGAGCAATGGATTTGTCGGTGCCAGCTAAATAAACGATGCACGATAACGCACCAGCTACTGTGGGCTCTGTAATGGCCAGTCCTCCAGGCTGCCCACAAGGTGCTTCTGACTCGCTCCCAGCACTGACCCCTCAGGCCCCTAACAGCAGCCACCATTTACAGACTACTTAAAAGCCCTTGTTTTACAGAAAACATGGGGCTGTTTCCATTTTTATTTAGAAGCAGCACATTTTTCTCATTATAAATGGGTGATATTTACTGTGCTGTCTCATTTCGAGGTACCATTGTGCTATGAACAGAGACAGCTCCTGCATCACTTGTCATGGATAATGCAAGAAGTGCCAGATCAGTTTAAATCAGTTTCTATTTGGAAGTGGGAGTTCTTGTACATCACCTACATTAAAGAGTTAAACTCACAGCAAATCCTCCAGCCCTGATATCCCGGATTCCAGTGGGACTAGATCTCGGCTGGAGACTTCAGATTTGGGACCCAGATATGAGTTCCATTGTTTGGAAACAACTGCTGATCAAAACACTGTTTTGGAAAGGATTTTATTTATTTACAGAAATCTCCATAGAAACTACAGCAGAGATTTTTCAACCAGATGTGATACTTCATTGTTAATTAGTTCATTTATCGGAACAGCTTTCCTATCACGAGATCTGGGCAGCTAAAATTTGAAGCGCTAGCTCCAGGCTGCCCATCAGATGGAAAATATTAGTAACACAACTTTTGGAACTGAAAATCTCCAAGGGTGTTGTGTAAAAGCAACAGACATTGCTAATCTCTTGCCACTGCTGTGGAGACAGAGGCGCAGAGCACCGCAGTGGTTTCTCCAAGAGCACGCTACTACTCAGCACTCGGAGCTCAGCACTCAAATCAGCTCCTGCCACCCAGACCACTATACACTGCAATGGACTAAACCCCATCTTTACTGTAAGATCCAATAAACAACACTATCAATCGATATTATGGATTATATCCAACGACTTTCTCCATCTAGGCTCTAGGGGCCATGGTGAATAGCAGCAATAAAATCAGGGCAGCAGCACATGATACTGTGATTGGGAAAACAAAGCATCTGTCGCATCCCTGCCTCCTCAGCTTTGTTGAGCACAGTTTAGGAGCTAGGCTAAGGATCTATTTTTAGACCAGCATTTACCTCTTTTCCAACCCAAACATAGTTCTCCCATGTCATACCGACGATGCTTTCAAACAGAAGGGCGAATTGTGGCGCCACGATTATAAATAAAATTATCAGCTGTCGGGCACAGGCTCCCGCACAACTCCTTGGTGCAAGCCAGGGTAACGCTTGTCGCTTGCCTCCCAAATGCAGTCCTGTTGGGTTTGCTAATGGAAAGAAAGGCAGGGGACGTTGTTTTAAGTGCCAAAAGACAGACAAGCGGTGAAGCTTTCCGCATGATGAGACGTTGCATAACTGACTTCCCAAATAATGTTCAGTTCCTGGATCTACCATCCAATGGTGGGTTTTTTCCTTAATGGTACCTGTTCACTTAAGCTGGGGACAAACCCCAGACAAGAAATTAATGTAAAACATTTGTATTCTCTCACTACTGGGGCCTGTCTGGCACCCTCCTGCCCTCTGGGAAGAACAGCCCATTGACACTGATGAATATGTGCTGCTTGGTCCCCAAAGCCAGCATCACCTTTCTGTTAGTTTTGCTCTCTTTTTGGCTGGTGCATTCCCTGGGGTGAATAATACAGAACCAGCTTGAAGAACTTGTACAAAATGAAATGGGTTGATCGAATTTGAGAAGCACAACATTTACTTGTGTTGGGAGGGAGCGATGAAGGCTCTTGATTTGGAAAAAAATAATAAAAAATTACATGGCACTGCAGGGAAACTATTTCTTTGAGGATCGAGTTAAATCAGACAATAGAAATCAAACTTATTTTTAAGACATTAAAAGAAATAAAAAGCAAAAAGTAAAGCAGTTAACTAGGCTCCAGGCTAAAATATTGCTCAGCAAGCTTGGAGAACAGAAAGAGAAGAAAAAGTTTGATTCATTGGATGCTCCATACCATCCTGCCACATTTCCTCCAGAAGAGTCTGAAGTCAACCCTGGCACTGTACAAGAGGGCTAGACACCAGGTTTGAGACTAAGGCAACAGAGATGTGAGTATTGGAAGGGTCTGAAGGTCTTCCCCCTAGTCTTGCACTGCAAGTCTAAGTGGATTTAAAGAGATGCAGAGAGGAAGAATCACCACATATTTGTATCCCCAGTGGCTCTTCCCTCAAGCCTAACAAGCCATATGACACACGCAAGCACACTTGGTGCTCTGCTGCAACCCTTAACATGTGTTAGTCCCATTAAACAGTTACAGCTGCTTCTGGGCCACTGAGACCTATCATACAAATGTAGTCAGACAAGCTGGTCCCCAGCTCCATCAATTCCTGTAGTGCTCTGACAGGTGACACTAGCCAAGGGACTGTCCTCTCGCACACCAAGAGCCAGTAGAGACTCCATATAGCTGGATGAAGTTACACCATAAGCCTCTTAAGGACAGCAGAACTTCACCACTGGAAAACTCTCTCCCAACTGAGAGAAAAATCAGGGTCTGATACAGGTTCTGAGTCTGCAAACTACTAGAGACTTTCAAACAGCAAGACATCATGGGCAAAAACCTGGCAGCAAGCACTGAAAAGCAAATATCTGATGTAAACTGCAGTTAATTTTACTGGCACTACCATCAAAAATAGGACAAAACTTGCAAGGAACTTCCTCTTCACTCGTGCAGAGGATTTTGTTTGTCTGCATTAGGTGTACTGAAAAGGAAAAGATGCTGTGACTGATCCGTTTGACAAAGTCAAAACCACATGGGTCTTTTAAAACCATAAAAAGATTAGTCATATTATGATCTAATGACTTCTGAAGAGACGAAGAGCTCCTCATGCAGCCAACGACAGGGTGCTGAAGTTAAATGCTTTATATACGTTTGTTTCCTAATGGAAAAATACTATTAATTTCCCCTTTCTGTTTTAAAATGCTCTGTTGTTTGCTGGTTCAGGTAATAAATCCATCCTCCAAACTGAGGAAAAATAGGAGACGGTCCATTATTTCTCTGTTTTTTTTCTGTACAATTTAATTTTTTACAACAGGGAGGGGGAAAAAAAGATGTTATACCTGCTTTGGAGGTATAAATTGCAGCCTTAGAAGTGAAGCTGTATGTTTAGATGTCCAGCTGAAGTCACAGAGTTTGACTCAGCCCTTGCCTGGTTCCAGTTTCACACCAAGATGACTCTGTTGAAATTCCCTCATAGAATCATAGAATCATAGAATGGTTTAGGTTGGAAAGGACCTTGAAGATCATCGAGTTCCAACCCCCCTGCCATAGGCAGGGACACCTCCCACTAGACCAGGTTGCCCAAGGCCACGTCCAGCCTGGCCTTGAACACCTCCAGGGATGGGGACTCAACAACCTCTCTGGGCAACCTGTTCCAGTGCCTCACCACCCTCAAAGTGAAAAACTTCTTCCTAATGTTCAATCTAAACCTGCCCTCTTCCAGTTTGAAGCCATTCCCCCTTGTCCTGTCACTACATGCCCTAGTAAAAAGTCCTTCCCCAGCTCTCCTGTAGGCCCCCTTTAGGTACTGAAAGGCCGCAATAAGATCTCCCCGGAGCCTTCTCTTCTCCAGGCTGAACAGCCCCAACTCCTTCAGCCTCTCCTCATAGGAGAGGTGCTCCAGCCCTCGGATCATCCTCGTGGCCCTCCTCTGGACACGCTCCAACAGGTCCATGTCCTTCTTATGTTGGGGACTCCAGAGCTGGACGCAGTACTCCAGGTGGGGTCTCACGAGAGTGGAGTAGAGGGGCAGAATCACCTCCCTCGCCCTGCTGGCCACACTTCTTTTGATGCAGCCCAGGATGCGGTTGGCCTTCTGGGCTGCGATCGCACATTGCTGGCTCATGTTGAGCTTCTCGTCGATCAGCACACCCAGGTCCTTCTCCTCAGTGCTGCTCTCCAGCCATTCCCCGCCCAACCTGTAATTGTGCTTGGGATTGCCCCGACCTAGATGTAAGACCTTGCATTTGGCCTTATTGAACTGCATGAGGTTGGCTTGGGCCCACCTCTCCAGCCTGTCCAGGTCCCTCTGGATGGCGAGGTGGGCCCAAGCCAACCTCATGCAGTTCAATAAGTTCAAATGTTCATGTCAAACTGACACTTCTTTAATTACTTTCTACTGTCAGAGTAGCGCAAAAGGACTAGAAAATAGGTCAGAATCCAACCCACTGACCCTAGGATCAATCGAGACATTCTGTGAATCCAGCAGGGTTTAAGCCATGGCTTCTGAACCCAAGTCTTTAACTATGCAAGAGAATAAAATCTGTGTTTGAACCACGATGAATGTTCTGCTGAAAAAAGGTTTTGGTGGAACAGGAGTGGAAATGACTGGAAAAAAGATGACTTTGGACCACATAAGGCAAGGCTACACTGTTATGCTTGGTTTGAAACCTGAGAGAAGAAAGAGTCCCATTACAAGAGAGACTGACCAATGTTAGTGCAGGTACATGGCACAGATTGCCTATGTGATAGTATAGTCGAGAAGAGTCTAAGGGCAGACGTGTATCCTGAAGACTTCTTGGAGATCCCAAGAAATGCCAAGGTGTTAAAAGCACAGACCTGTGGAAGCCCTTGATATAAACAGAATGATGCTGTTAGATCACTCAAGCAGGTCCTTTGATCCACCCCAACAGGCTCTGAAATAAAATACATCCTCCCATACACTTGAACTGGGAACAGGCTGCCTGGAGCAAGAACTGTCATCTTCTGTTTGTATAGCACCTAGTAATTGTTCATATAAATAATAAATAAAACCAAGCAAGCAAAGGCATCAAGCAGTATCAGTTTTCCCTCCTATTATCTGCTTGCAGAGACACCAATTCACATCAGATGAGGCTCAGTAAGTGGCAATAACAAACCAGCCAGCTTGATTCTCACATTAGTAAGTATGCATTAACTAATTCCCCTGAAACACACATGTATTTTGCATACAACAGCTCACACAAGTTCATTAATGTGCATCTGGCCATCTATATTGTATGCTGTAAAGGTGAATGGGGACTATCCAGGCTTAGATGGATAATAACAAGAACGAGTCTTTAAAATAAGGAAGGTAACATTTAAATGATACTTTTCAGCTAGGAATTACAAAATAGTATATTCTTACAGATGGTGTGAGTGTTTAGTTGGAGATACATATTGCACCTGCAGAAAAAATAAGCCATCTCTTCTGAGCAGTTTAAAAATGCAGAGGCCCCCAGCTCCCCAGCCTCTGGCAAGGAAAATACAGTTATCCAAGCTGAAAGCTGGGTAATGCCTTGAAGTTAAGCCTTGGGGACTCACACATTCAAAAACTGCTCACTCATCCTCTTCAGTGACCAGGCATTTATAGCAATTTCCATTCAAGCGTTGGTTTTCACATATTGTCAGTTTTCTCATAAGTACTGACACAACCAGCAAGCAGGAGAGCTCTGAGCAGATTTCACAGGCAGTGGTCACAGATTACAGTAGAAGTGCAGTGTGCTGTCTTTCCACATTACACTGAAGTACAATTTCCATTATCTAATATCAACAGGCAATAACTGGCCACACAAGGTGTAATTATTGATAACATGTGATATCAGACCCGATTAGAATTGTCAGACACCAAGACTACCATAGCACCTGTAGCTGGTATGCTGGTGTCTACTGGACAACTTCTGTATCCACCCCCATTGGCAGACTGAGGACAGTGTGTCTGTAAAGTCGCTATATTCAAGCAACAGAACAAACCAGGTTGAAAGTCTCCCCCTCCCTTCTCCACCTAGGAGCTCTCTTCCATTCACCCAGCAAACTACTGGGCCAGAGATATTCTGCATAAATAGTAGAAAGCCAGAAGGAATAGTAGAAAGCCACTTCACCCTGAAAGAATAAAGGAAGGTAAGGAAGATCCCAGTGCTCCCTTATGCAGCAGTTGCCTAAAGGCACACACAGTGCAAAGCACTTTGGCACCTATAGCACAAAAACTCCCAATAGCATTGTCAGTATTTACAGGCAGTCTCTTGGCATACATCACTTTGCAATTCTTTGTCCTTTCCAACAGGAATCTATGAAAACAATTGCCTTATTAGTGTTAAGCACAACTAGAGAAGAGAGGGGCAGTCTCCACCACTGCAGTGTGCTGAAGCACAACCCAGTCTAGTACAGCCAATATTTCAAAGAGCAGCAGCTGCACCTTGTGGAAAGATTTATCATTGCAGGCTTATCCCTAATAATGAGAGTTTATAAAGTTAATAATGCAAGTTCAGCTTTGCATTAATCTAGCCAGGGATTCTGCTGAAATGCTCTGCCCTTTTCTACCCCTCTTTGTGCAAGATGTGCAAAATGAACCTGCACAGCACACTGATCCACTGCAAACCAGCAGTTTCATTCAGTCAGCACCCTTCCCCCTAGACCAGTTTGTCCAGCTCATCACACCACTGAGATGATACAACATCAGGGAGGAACGAGCAGGTCTAACCTTTGTGGTTAAGATGCTGAACCTTATCTAATTGTAGGCTACCACCAGCCTGCAATCTTAGTACTCTTTGAGAGCTTTAATAGAAATCAGTTTCCATAATTAAATGCACATGGGCAAGACAGTTCACAAATTCAACCAAATACAAGATTTCTCATCTGTACAGTTTAGTTTATATACAAAGGAACATCCCAAGACACAATCTGGAGTAATCCCTGCTATCTGAAGTTGAGACAGGGAGTAAATTTGTTTTGTACGCTCTGTTTTGTGACTATCTTTTTTTCCTCTGTTACTATCTGGAACTTTCCTAAGCTACAAGTTAAAGAAAACATACAGCAGCACAACTTCTGCAGGAGACAGGCATTCAATATTGTTGCTACTCATGTCATACTGACACTCTCAGGTTAGTGCAGAAATCAAAGAAAACCCCACATACCATGAACTGGTAGTTAACTGGGGACCTGCTCTGCTCTATAGGATGTTCCTACTACATTCAATTGCCAATACACCTAACAATACTGATCAATAGCTACCTAACTAAGGAGTAGACTCCAGACTCCTAAGCACTGCTACTCCTTTTTCCACCTGCCCTGGCAGACATATAAGAGTAGGGCTCCAAGTACAGCTAAGAGCACACCCAGCAGCAACAGCCCCTCTGAGAGGAAGACACAGCTACTAGTCAGGCAAGTGAGGGAATGACCTCCCAGTAATATTAGAAAAAAAAAAATGGTGTAGCTTGCAGTGAGACAATCCTATTAATGTCTGTTAGATAATAACAGCTTATCTGAGATGTCTGCTATTTCCCTCATTAAAGCTGACTTCATCATAACCTGTGACCTGCAGCCTACATCTCTCAAGGTTTTCCATTACAGGCAAGCGGCCAGGAGTTCTCAACTGGTGACTGGAAAGTCAATACTGTCAGACAGACTAATGACATTAAAAAAAAATCATGGAGATAGAGTAGTAAGCAATCTGTCCGGCTATTCAGTAATCTGCTTGCCTTGTCTGCAAAAACAGAATCATTCCAGCTCCTCTTAAAAAAAAAAAAACCAAACAAAAACCACAAACACATAGCTCCAAATTTTTTTTACATTACTAAATACTTTATAGCATTTGCGACAAGTCAAGTTTTATTAAAATCTCATAACTCTGGAATGATTTGATTTAAGTGAGACAGCAGGAAGTGAAAAATAGCAACAATGGTCCATCATGACTCTCACTAGCAAAGCCAGGTCATGAGTACAGAACCTTGGTGTTCTGACACAGGGAAAAGACTGAGGGCGAGACGATTAAAAGTTTTTCCTTTAAGTGACATGTGAAGGTGTTATGCAAGACATTGCTACCTACTGGAAGTGGCAACTGAACTCAAGTTTATTGAGATTTCCTACAAAAGATACTGCCAATAATATGCAAGACAAGTGCAAGTCAAGAGTTTTATTTTCCCCACAGACACATAATTAAAAAAGTGAGTGAACACACAAGACAGGAAGTCAGAGACTAGACATATTTACAAGACAGTTAAACTATCAAATTTTTTCCATCTTCAAGATCAAGTCATCACAGATTTTCGTTAGTTCATCATTTTCTTTAGTCTGTTGAAGACAGAAAAAAAAGTGAGTGTCAGGTATGTCTAAGCTATGCTACACCCATGTAGTAAGCTGAGTCACAAGTCATATTTGCCAACACATGGAAGAGAATGTCCATTTACATGCTAGTGACTCATGCAAATTTACTTGAAAGGACAGTAAACTTTGTAGAAGGTCACATGGCAACCTTAAGAGCCTCAGGAAGTGAGCCAGAATCCATTATATTGTCTCTACTTCTTCCAGGCTACACCATTATACATGGAGACCAATTGATCTAGTGAAATAAGACTTTTCAGACTCAAAGCCTTTTTGTTAGATACACTGAAATTTGAGATAGTGACAGTTTAGATTTTAATCTTCACAAGACAGACAACTCTGTAGGATGATGCTTTGATACTTTTACTGGCATGTGGCAATAATTTCCGATTTGTATAATCCCTTATATGGTCAAGTCATTTTAATAAGAGTTCTTAACATAAAGTGTTACTGTATTTATAACAGGAACAAAACTAGTTCTGCGTTAAATGGCTTATGTCTCCAGTTACAGGCCTACTGTTTCCTCAGTTATGCAAACCTTAGCCATAAGCCTGGAGACTAACACAAATACAGGACCTTTCCCTAACAGGAATGTGACAGCATTATCTATTTTTGAGTCTTTAATGCTGGCAAAGACACAGCCATACTGCAGTAAAACTAATAGCATGCATTTTCAGCAATATGACTTTTAACCCTTAAAAAGCTTTTTCTTTTGAAGGGTTCCAACACAGGAAAACGATGTGCCTTTACAAAACATTCTAAGACTATCTATGAAACAATATCAAATACAGGAATTAATGGTCTGAACTATATTGAAAGAGTTCAGACAACAGAAAAGAGTCTGTATGAGTGCTAAAAGTTTAACAAATCATGTTTATGTACAAGCTGAATCAGACAGTTATTCAAGATTCTTTCCCAGATTCTGTTCTGGGACATGTTTAAGTTTTAGATCACCATCTCCTTCAGTAGTTTAGATAACCTCCTGACAGAGTAGCCTGGATGGATCACTGCCACAACCCATCTATGGGAACAAACATTTGCTCCAAACAATCTAAACGTACAGATGAGTCTTGACATAACAGAGTTGTGCCTTAAGTTTCAATGCCTACTTCCTAAAGCCTGCCAGGACAGCAGCCATCAAAACCAGCACAGTTCGCATGACTATTTCTAGCACTGGTACAAGGCAGTTCTTGACCTAGTCTAAGGCAATAGCTTGAAGAGACTCACAGATGACATTTTGACTAACCTTTTGTTCAAGCGTCCTCTCTAAAGACTGGATCCTCATTTGTTCTTTGCGGAGACTGGCTTGTAGTGCTGCAGTCTCTGATTTAGCTTTGCTTCGTACTTGGGCAATTTCCTCATTTGCTCTGAAACAGAAGCAAGATAGCGTTTACATCCCCTTCAGAGAGCACAGCAAAACTGTTCATACAATCACACTAGATGCTTGTACTTTGGATTAATCCCCAAACTAAAAATTTTTTAAGCCAAGTTTTGGTATTAATGAACCACATTTTGCAGCAACTGTGAAAACTATATATTTCACTCCCAGTAATTGGCTTCTTGACATGATACTTACTGATGCAGCTTTTCTTCAGCATGTGCCTTCAGTGCCTGATATCTCTGCTCCTCTTTTTTAATTCTAGCCAGGTATTCTTCAGCACATTTTTTCAGAGCTTCTTCATTCTGTTCCAAAAACAAGCAGCTTAGTTAGCTTTTTTTATGTGCTAGTAGATGTAAGAGTCTCTTCACAAATGGCCTATTTGACTACACCAAAAAGGCAGTATTTGCTCATCAGAACAACAGGAACAACTGTGAAGTCCCATAGACCTACATAGGAACTAAAGTTCCCCCTTTCAACTCTCTTAACTTCGCAAAGCAAGACTTATTCACCCCATTTCCTCGCAATATATTGTTTATAACTTTAATAAACTTTACTAAAGGGGAAAGGTCACTAATCAGTTGAGGGGGGACAGGTGTTGTTTGTTGCTTTTTCGTTTAAAATCAGCTTTGTCTTAGTTTGCAATTGTCCTAAGAATAGTTAGAAATCCAACTACTTCAGAGAATCCACCGAAAGATTCAGGCTTTGGACCCTACCTAAATAAATCCAACATTAACAGCAAGAAAGTTACCTTTCAGACACTATGACACCTTATTTTATTAGCTAGTATAGCAAGTTGGAACTGTTTGAAACAAGTGCTAAAGCCTCCCTACTAATTCCAGCTCTTGCATTTAGCAACTCTGTTTCCAAGTGATGCCTTAACTCAGTGCTACAGAAAGGGCTTCTGAACTTAGGGTGGAGAGATGGAAGGGACACAAGATGAAGGAAGACCGATTCCTTAGTAAAGCAGAAACTTAAGTTGTAACAGACATTATGCTTGTTTCTCAAACCTAGACTACCACAAAACTTCTAACAGGATACTTCTAAGCTTGATTAAATAACAGACATTAAAAGGTAACTGAAGGAAAAAATCTAAAGGCACTTTTTTTGAACACCAACTGAATCAATTTTTATGCACGTCATACATTAAGAAACCATAGCGTATGCTCAATAGCTTCATTCTTCCAGTCTCTGAAGATGATGCAGAATGAAGGCCTGACTTTACCAAGTTGGTTTTGTTATTTTGGTTTTTTTTTTTAAGCTAAAGAATATCCAATAAACTACTATCATTTTGACTTGCAATACCAAATCTTCTTCAGCATCCTCTTCAACATGATGTAGGGGAAACAAGATACCCTTATGCAGCAGTTGCTACATGACAGCCTGTCTCTATGATTGACAGAAAAATGATACGCATGCAGCAAGAAACAGCTCATTGTTCTGTTTGAAGAAACTTTGGCTTCTAACAGAGATCAAAATCATACTTTAAGCCAGCCACTAAATACAATAAACCAGTAATTTTTTAAATCTTTAAATAAACAATAACTTAGCACCTGGTTTTACAGATAGTGCCTATACTAGTTAATTAATGGTTGCTCTAGAAATTCATCATTTCCTCTCCACTAAGTCTCATATCTTGGAAAAATATTATTCACATTATAGCGTCTTACTTTGCGGTAACCCTCTAACACTTCTTTCTGTTTTTCAAATCGTTTGAAGAGTTCAGAGAAGGATTTCTCCATGGAGTTCAAATCTGAAATAACTTGCTGCTTCTCTTCCACCATCCTCTGCATTTCTTTCTTTGAAAGCTCTTTCTGCTTCTGAGCATCCTCTAAAGAAAGTAGAATTAACAGAGTTACGCTCATGATAATTATTGCATTAGCATAAAACTAGTTCCATAGTATGGACAGATAACCCACACACCTTCAATTCTTCCTCTTAAGGGAAAAAGGGGTTTCATGATGTAGCCTCTCCTCTGAAAGGACACCATATCTTTGCTTTTAAGGAAGCAGTCATATTTTCTTTCTTTGCTACATACTACCTCACACCAACCCTAATGCCATGAAAGACCGATTATAAAGTTCTTGCCCAAAGCATTGCTTCTCTTGCAACGTAGTCAAAATACTACATCCAAGTTTATCATAACAGAAGCCTCAAATGTTGTGATAGAAGCAAGGAATAAAAAAATATTTGTTTTTATTAAATATACACAATAGCTGGAAGATCTGGCAGAGACTAGACTAACAAGCCGAACCAGCATAGCAAATTCTTTCAGGACAAGTCTTAGTTAGCATACCTGAGCTATGTTTCCCATAGACTTAAAGAAGCACAAAAAAGCTGACATAATATTCAGTCTCCTTAAAGAACTACATTTAAGAAAGGCACAGATTTGGCTATTCAGCTTTGAAATAGGAGAAAGTACCTACACAAAGAAGAGTATCATTCAATGTCTTCCTAGCTTTGAAGCCACAAATTTGACCAAAGCAAAGGCCAGATCTGTACAGCAAGATCTTCTATTGACATCCTATCACTTAAATGAGGTCAGATAATAAACAGTTAAACACAAGGTGCAGACAACTGGATCTGCCAGTTTTAATAAACCAACAGCTCACACTCCACTGGAGAATAAGGAGTTAGATGTGTTCATGCCTGATTCAGGAAGTCATCATTACCTACTAAGTGATATCATGTCTGTCTGAATATGCATAAAAGTATTACTCTACCTTGTCTGAAACCTTACACTCACCCTGGAAGCACCTGAAATATTAATGCCATCAGAAGTGAAAGAGTACTACCTTCAGCTAGTAACCTTAGGCTAAGTATGCACCACCACCTCCTACCCTGCAAGCCACGCAGAGTGTAAATATGGAACTTACCCATCATTTGTGTTATTGTGCTTTCAAACTCAGCAACTATTTTTCTAAAAAAAGTGAAAAAAAGAGATGTGGAACATAAGTTAGAAAAAGAAGCTCAAGTAAATAAGTAGATATAAAAAAATCAGGACAGATTCATACCCCATTTCCTTGTATTCCATATGAAGCTTATCATACTTATTTTTCCATTCCTGAGTCTCCAACTGTTTCTCTTGAACCTTTGAAGAAAAAAGTAAACCTTTATTTCTTGCACAGGAAGAGATACAAGATTTGATACTCAGAACAGTCTGAAGGGCAACTTAGGTATACTTATAATTTGATATGAGAAAAATAAGTTCTAACTGCTTAACAGAATCAAAATTAGGCGTTTTATTACAAATTTGAGTCAAATAAGATGTAGATTAATATGCAGGTTTCACACACACAATTCCCACTCAACATTATCAATACCTCTTCAAAAGGCAAGATAAGGGTCAACTCAGTCAGCCTCTCAACTACTCTTACTCATCATATATGTAGATCACTGCTCCTTGGCCAGTTATGTTCTCTCAAGAATTAATATTCTCTCCAGTGACATATTTCCCTTTTTATTTACAAGGCAGACAAAAAAAAGCAACACAAATCTACTAATCTTAACACAGGAAAGAGCAAATACCAGAAGCCTATTCTAGTCAAGATCAAATTGCTGTTTGGAATAGTTTATATTCAACACTCAATCCTCCCCCTACCATAAGACACTTCAGTTCTTTTAAGAATAACCATACCTATTTCACATCAGTTGAATTAAAGCAAAGCTCACAGTAACAGTATTAAGCAGTATAAGCACTCTTTGCTAAATGCTTTTTCCTGGGGTTTCTATCAAGAACTAACACTGATAGTTGACTGCAGTGTGGAAGGACTTCAATGACAGAGGCCCAAAATACATAAAAAGACCTGGAATTTTAAACAAGAGAAGGTGAGAGCACATGATTACTGCTGATCTCCCCTCAAAGTTGCACAGTATACTGTAGTACACTGATTTTCAGTATTTAGAGTAAACTCATTTTAGAGGTATTGCAATATTTCAGATGAGAGGAAGTGGGGCACAAGTGAGAAAAAAAAAGAATGTACCAAAACATAAAGGGAAAGAATTAACAATAGATAGAACAAATGTTACAAAAGCAAAAAAGTGTGACAATGGGAACAGGTTAGAAACTTGCATTTGCAAACTCAACAGAAATAGTTCAGTAGACCCAAAAAAGCATGCTTCCACGAAACGCTGTATTTACCCAGAAGGAAAATAGGTTGGGGTTTTTCCCCCCTGCCTCTCCTCCCCCTCTTGAGTTGTTTCACCAAAAAATTAATCTTAAAACTTAGTCTGTCTTCCTTTCAGGTTAATATAGTAATTCCAAGCATTTTTATTTAAGTGACACACAGCTGGAGTCATCCAGTCACACCTGTCTTGCTACAACTATTTTGCATGTTTAAAACAGTCCTTTGAAATGAGAGATCAGAGCACCAATTTCAAGATATTACAAGCTTTACTCCCTGTTATTACATAAATTCTTCATTTTAGATCAATGCACTAAGAGCTGTCCCCTGTCAAAGCTTCACTTGTTTTCCTGTACTAGACAACATGCTGGGTAAAAGTGTCCTCCTAAATGACAGAAAGAAAAAGTTACTCCTAGAAAAGCTAGTATCTTTATACTCTAAAGAATAACTTAAGCAGCAAATAACCACAGGTCATTATTTGGTGTCCTTAGTATCACTGCCTGCAGTATAGCTTGTCAGGAATTTTGAATGCTTCATTTTCTCCTGAAGTTAGTTTTGGCATGGCATGATTAACTTTGTAAGGTTATATGTGTAAGGTTATATAACCCAGAAACCATAATTAAACAATTTTTTTTTTTTAATTAAGTGGACACATAAATCTTCTTGCATCAGTAAGAAGATGGGAGTTCACAAGCAATTTCTATAGTGATACGGTTACAGAATATGCCTGAAATCCCACTCACTATTTCTTCCCTGATCCACTAATGTTTTTCTCCTCCACACTAAGCTCTAGATCTCACTTTTATTTTATAAGCTGGGGATACTCTTGTGCCTCCCCATCTCACAAAAAAAAAACCAACCCACCAACTGATTACTGCACTGAATTAGCACTAGTTTTATCTCATTTTAAGGAAAAAGAAGGACTGCAGCCACACTGCCCATGATGCAGAATGCAAAGGCAGGGATTGGGAAAACAAAGAATCGCCCACTGTAGGTGAAGATCAAGTGCGGGACCACCTGAGGAACCTGAAGGTGCACAAGTCCATGGGACCTGATGAGATACATCCGCGGGTCCTGAGGGAACTGGCAGATGAAGTCGCTAAGACACTAGCCATCATATTTGAGAAATTCTGGCGGTCTGGTGAGGTTCCTGCTGATGGAAAAGGGGAAACATAACCCCTATTTTCAAAAAGGGAAATAAGCAAGACCCAGGGAACTACAGGCCAGTCAGTCTCACCTCTGTGCCTGGCAAGATCATGGAGCAGATCCTCCTGGAAGCTCTGCTGAGGCACACAGAAAACAAGGAGGTGACTAGTGACAGCCAGCATGGCTTCACCAAGGGCAAATCATGCCTGACAAATTTGGTGGCCTTCTACAAAGGGGTTACAGCAGCAGCAGACAAGGGAAGAGCAACTGATGTCATCTACTTGGACTTGTGCAAAGTGTTTGACACTGTCCCACATGATATCCTGGTCTCTAAATTGGAGAGGCATGGATTCAACAAATGGACCACTCAGTGGATGAAGAACTGGCTGGACAGTCACACTCAAAGAGATCAATGGCTCGATATCCAAGTGGAGACCAGTGATGAGTGGCATTCCTTGGGGGTCGGTACTGGGACCTGTACTGTTCAACATCTTTGTTGACAACGTGGATAGTGGGGTCGAGTGCACCCTCAGCAAGTTTGCCGATGATACCAAGCTATTTGGCGAGGTAGACACGCTGGAAGGGAGGGATGCCATCCAGAGGGACCTGGACAGGCTGGAGAGGTGGGCCCAAGCCAACCTCATGCAGTTCAACAAGGCCAAGTGCAAGGTCCTACATCTGGGTTGGGGCAATCCCAAGCACAAATACAGGCTGGGCGGGGAATGGCTGGAGAGCAGCCCTGAGGAGAAGGACCTGGGTGTGCTGATCAATGAGAAGCTCAACATGAGCCAGCAATGTGCAATCACAGCCCAGAAGGCCAACCGCATTCTGGGCTGCATCAAAAGAAGTGTGGCCAGCAGGGCGAGGGAGGTGATTCTGCCCCTCTATGGACATAGACCTGCTGGAGCACATCCAGAGGAGGGCCACGAGGATGATCAGAGGGTTGGAGCACCTCTCCTATGAGGAGAGGCTGAAAGAGATGGGGCTGTTCAGCCTGGAGAAGAGAAGGCTCCGCGGAGATCTTATTGTGGCCTTCCAGTACCTAAAGGGGGCCTACAGGAGAGCTGGGGAAGGACTTTTTACTAGGGCATGTAGTGATAGGACGAGGGGGAATGGCTTGAAACTGGAAGAGGGCAGGTTTAGATTAAAGATTAGGAAGAAGTTTCTCACTTTGAGGGTGGTAAGGCACTGGAACAGGTTGCCCAGAGAGGTTGTTGAGGCCCCATCCCTGGAGGTGTTCAAGGCCAGGCTGGATGTGGCCTTGGGCAACCTGGTCTAGTGGGAGGTGTCCCTGCCTATGGCAGGGGGTTTGGAACTCGAGGATCTTCAAGGTCCCTTCCAACCTAAACCATTCTGTGATTCTATGAAATAATCAATCAGAAGAAGCCGTTCCCACCCATTGGCAAGAACAGGTATTTCCTACCTAATTTAATAAAGAGTATTTAGATCACCGATATTAAGCCTAACCATTCCATCTGATAATGGATGCTTTCTAATACTGACTAGCTCTAAGGCAGAACCTGACTGACAGTGAAGTTTTCAGAGCTGATATCTAAGGAAATATGGTAGAGTTCTATACCTACTGCTCCTATCAAGCACACAGCAAGCTTTTCAGAATGAAATGCTTATGTCAAGTAAGATGGAAAGAATTGCCAAGTACAGATATTTATACCAGGTAAGCTAGACACAAAGGACTTTCAAGGCTGTGCAAAGTTCTGCTTTGGAAGGGTCACCATACCTCTTTTTTAACCAGCTCAACAGCTGCATCCATGTCTTTTTGGCTATATTTTAGTACATCTATAATAGCGTCCACTGCAGTGTTCGTAGAAACAGCAAGAGAGAGTGGAGAAACATCAGTAGTAAGAGAGTCTGGAATTAGGGGATCTGTGTCCTGTGAGGAGAAAAGAAAGCAGAGTTTCAACAGATTCCTATTTTCATGCCATTGATTAGCTGTATGCAGATTATTTGATAGTAAATCAACATATTTTATGGAGGTATTTTGGGCGTTCAAGTAACTTTGTTACCATAACTTTCTTACATTGTAGATCTCTTTTAGAACTATGTAGTTATCTTTTAAGCATGTAACAAAATCTGCTACCCAATTATTGCTATCAAAGCACATGACACCATGCTGTTCCCCACCAGTAAGCAAAGGCACCATTTCAGGATGAACCGCTGGGTGCAGATTTGTTCATAAAAGGCTGTTCAAACTATAAGCCTTAGTTTGTAAAGCATCAAGTTTAATCAAATAAGTGCTTTTCATCCCAACAGTGCATTTAAAATACAAGCTTGTCTTATTTTTGTGGCTTCAGCTGCATGAGAAAGGTTGCTTGATTAAAGCACTCTTAAAAACAGCTCAAATTCTTTTAGACCATGTGCAATGCCACCAGTTTCCACTAAACAAAAATACTTAATAAAATGAAGTCCATCAAAAAGTTCAGCTGACTTGAATATCCAACCTGGTTTAAGATAACAGTATAAACAAGCATTAAGTATTCTGCAATCCTTAGAATATCTGCATAAATCTTAAGTCCAGAACCTAGCCAATCCCTTTCCTAAAATATCAACATGAAACCTGAGACCAAACACCCTTACAGAAGCTGTAAATGTTCCCAGAAGATCTAGTCCTTTTGGTTTTTCTTCACTTTGAAGACTCACTGCAGGCTTTTCAGTTTCCTCAAGCGATTTACTTAAATCAGCAACAGGGCTAAAAACAAACAAACATACACCATTATACTCAAGCACCACCTTTCTTTGTAAAGCTATGTACTACAGCCTAGACCAAGTCAATACCTACCCACACTGAAGTGGAGCTCCCGTGATATTCATATTTGTTTCAATAGTACCAGAAATTGGTTTTCTCGGACTGTCTCTCAACAGAGGGTCAAACTTCAAATACAGCGACTGCTTCCTCAAGGCAGACTCTTTGAACTGAGGGGAAAGAGGCACAAACTGGCAGATATGCTGCTTCATAGCACAACACACATCCCACACACGTAAGTAATCCTCTGGAGAGAGGGTGAGCCTATTCTTCAGTGGCCAGAGCATTGTTCTCAGGAGAAAAATTATGTAAGAGAATTCAGTGCCCACACACTTCAATCCTTATGTAATATCAAGTGAACTCAATCTGCTCACAGACAGAGCCAAAAGGGCAAACATTTATGAACTATTCAAAACCAGCAGAAGACACTGAAAGTGAAAGATAGTATCGCAGTGTATGTCATTCTTGGCCTTTGCTCATACAACAATAAAGACAAACACAGCACGATCAAAACCCACTTTCAGTTCAGTATATTTAGAGCCACTCCTGCTCTGGACCAAAGTAGAAGAATGAATAACTAAGCTGAACTGATTGAAACATGACATGCCCAATTTAGAGACAGATTTCCTGAAACTGCCCATAAAACAAGAGAGCTTAGAAAAAAAGTGTTTTCAAAACAATGATCATACGCTTTCAAAGCATTATGTTCTTGCAGTTTTGGCAAGCAGAGGGGTGAAACGTCATCCATCTCAGTTTCACCACTATTAAAGAAAAATAGCACCTTTGCAAACTGACTTCTGATCCTTAGCAGAATTGCTTATAACTATTCCTTCCACCACCATCCCCTGCCCAATCTTGTGGACACATTCCTTCAGAATACAACCTATATTTCTGTGGGCAAGTTCAAAGTATTTCATGAAAACATTTAAGGCTTGACAGTTTCATTTTCCTCTCTGCTCTGCCAGGGAGGTAAACAAAACATTGCTGTCATACTTACTGATGAAGTCCCAAACTGTTCCAGATAGTCTACTTCTATGCCCATTCCTAGAACTGGAAAAGAAAGAAATGATACAATGAAGACACAATATTATCATATTGTCTCACAGTGAAGCACCTAGACAGAAACAAATAGGTACATGTATAAAGCAAATAAATCCCTGCTCCCATGTCATGAGCTCTAGTTTTACATTTAGTAAAAATATTGTATTTGTATCTGGACCTGAAAAAATCTTTGCCTGATTTTTTTTATTTTAAGATAAACAAACTTACAGCTTCCATTTGTCCCCAAATACTTGTAAGAATACATAGAATTTAATACACAGTTGAAGAACTTCTGTTGTTCTATGGTAAAGTGGCAAATACACTCAGATATTCTACTGTTTTATACAATGCCCCATAAAAGAATAAGATTGGCAATCTCACCAGTAAAATTAGCACACAGCTCAGATTTGAACAATGAAGTTATGGCCATTTCTCAAAACTGATTCCACTCAAGATAAGTGACAGACTGCACTGCAGTCAAGTCATTTGCTCATCCTTCCACACGATGCTCCTACACAGAATAATCCTTCCAGGTGGTTAAGTCACAGCTATGTAGTAAGCTTTCAAGACAGGCATGCAAGCACAGAAAGACCATCCACACTGCAATATGAAATCAGTATTCAAGTAATGCTAAGGCCTGCAGTAATCTACAAGACTCAAATACAGGCAGTCGCATAGCTCTAGTGCTCTCAATTTAGAAAGTGCTTAATACCAGAAGTGGTTTTAAGGGAGCATTTTTTCAGCACAGAAGGCTGCCACTAAAACTCTAATTGTTTCTGTACCAGCCTAAATTTCATTCTTCCAGGCAGCTGAATGCTAAATCGCCAGCTTTCTGAATTTAGCTTAATCTAGAGAAAGTTAGAAATACGCTGAGGTGCATTTCCCACCCCTGCTAGTCATTGCAGGTTTTACAGTCCTTTCAGGAGAGCAAAGTGAGAGACAAAAAAAACCTAGAACCAATGCCAAAACTGAAGCAGAGAAATACATACACAGAGGTTACTGTAACAATATCTTTCAGTCTGTTCTAAAGAAATGCCTTACCTTCTGATGATGGTCTGAAGAGCTCATCAGATTCAGTGCTATCCGTCTGCTCATCTGCTGCTATTTCAGTTCTGTGGGAACTAGGTTTAATTTCATCTGCAGACACTGACTTTTTTCCACTGTCAGCGGAAACCAAATTATCTTGAGGGGGGACATTAGCTGGAGACATTTTAGATGGGCTCATTTGCTTCTCCTGATGAGAAAAAACACAACCCCTTTTACTGTTAAAATAATGATTTAAACGCAATGAAAATCATAATAATGATCAAATTGGTTTGTCATAAACTAGCTGGGCAGCCAGCATAATCAACCAAGAGTTCACAGGCATAGAAACTGAACTACCAACACCAAGTACAGCTCATGTTATACAGGAGTCTTTTTTTTTTTTTTAGAGTCCACACCCTTATGTTTGTCCTTATATGCAACTGCTGATCAAAAAAGATACTAAATACACGGTACCAATTTGGTTGTCTCTGATGTTACCTTCAAAAGACAAGTCTGCACAGCTGAAATTCATTCTAGAGCTGCTGAAGATGCATAAAAACACTAGTTCTTGGACAAAATAACCTTGTCAAATACATGTTTGATAAAGTTAAGTCAAAGAACTCTTTCACAGAACAACTTAGTAAGAACTGGCTATCTTTCCTATACCTTACCATAGCTATCTCTCCTGGAAGTTCAGCTTCTGCTTGAACTCCTGGCTTGTCTTCTTGAGTTCTTGGCTTGTCTTCTACCACACTCTGTTTGCTGATTTCCCTAAAGAAAAAAAAAAAAATCCAGGTCACACAGACAATTCCGAATTCTATTTACGAGATATACTGAAGCACTGAGCAAAGTATGGTTATTTGAGCTTTTACTGACATAGTACAGGAAGCTTTAAGGAGGGTGGAGATGTAAATTCACTGTCTTGCCTGGTGACAACTTAAGTGACAGAAAGCTCACCCTCCATCAGAAGCAGTGCTACCTCAGGAGCAGAAAGTCACAGCAGTATCACTTATTCCTAGTCACTTAACACTGTTTTCTGATTTCCATTTAAGCCCATTATTTCTTTAATTAAATATAGGCTTTTTGTTTAATCATGAACAGAATTACAAGCAGCCTGCCACTCTTTCCAAAGCAATGCAGTGATTATTGGTATAAAGCACAGAACTTCGTTAGAGAAGTCCTATACTTTAGTTACTGCTGACAGCACAAACTTAACTTTTCAACTTGGTAAATAGTAGCTGATCATGTTACACAGGGAGCAAGACAGCAAACATTTCTGTCAAATGAACATCTTGTGCCAGTCTACTTCTGGTAAGCACCTGGCTGTCTACAGTAATGATGACATTTTAGTAGTTAGACTTTCTAGGAAAGACAACACAACATCTCCTATTCTCAAATAAAAATTTTTATGTGGTTTTGAAAAAAAGTTTTTGTGTTTTTGAAAAACAGCAGAAATCACCTGATTCTCCACATTTTACACTAATCTTGAAGGAGTGAGGAAAGAGCCACTTAACCAAAGTACTAATGCTCTTCCCATAGAAGCCTATTCCCTTCCATTCCTCCAGATTTAAGAACACCTTTTGCCCAGAGCTTGCCATCTCAGGATGGTTTTCCCAATTAAATCATGGCTGTTGCAATGTATTGTGTTAAAGGTTACAGTGTGCAACAGACTCAGCCAGCCTCAGAGGGAGGAAGTCAAGGAGGTAGGAATCAACTAGAGACATCTAATTATCTTTTCTTCACACACATTCAATGCGCTTCTACATTCAGCTACAGATTTACTTACAGACTTTCGGGTTCTCGTTTCCCAAGAGTTTCACAGGTACTTGGTCTGTTATCCTGCTCCACTGGAAGAGACTCCCTTCTTGATGATGTACTGTCCTGCTCCTCTTGCAGGTGAGCTTTCTGAGGGCTAGGTTTAGAACACTTGAGTGAGCTGGAAATTTTAGAGCCTCCTCCAAACGGATTAAAGTTTGGATCATCAAGTTTGTCCCAGTCAAACTTATAAGATGCTTTGGGAACAGGGATTTCATCTTCCACATTACTTTTATTTTGCGCCTCAGTATTCTCTGGTTTTGTTTTGGTAATAGGAATTTTTTTGGAAGGTGGCTTAATTCCAGGTCTTTTACCTAGTTTCTTAGGAGGTGGCTTTCTAGCAGTGGTATTATCAAAGTCAAATTCCAGTTTTACTGGTCCAGCCTTGGTGACACCAGGCTTTTCTGCAAGTTCCCCTTTGGAAACAGCCAGATCTTCTGCAGGCTTTGACTCTTCTGCGGAGGCTTTTTCTGCTACCAAAACATTCTGAAGCTTCGATTCCCCAGTTTTATAAGAATTAGCTTCATCAGAACTACTGGGACCTAAGTTGCCAGATAACTGTACAGGTGTAGGTGCTTCTGCTAGTATCTTTGAGTTATCAATTTGGCTTATGTCTGCGGAACCAGACTTCACATCCTGCACAGGGTCACCAATTGCTTGCTTCGGGGACAGCTTAGATTTGTTAGACTCCAGCTCTCTCAATACAGATTCTTTTCCAGAGAAAAGAGTCTTCTCCTCTTCACTTGAACGTTCTGCACTTGCTGCGTTTGAAGCAAAAGAAGCTGTATCATCCAGCAGAAGAGAATCATTACTTTTTTCAGAAGTTTTCTCAGGGCTGCTAGATACTCTCACAGCAGGCTTTTGCAAATTTCCAGGAGAATGCTGCAACTGCACCGAACTTTGAAATGGATTGATGTCATTTAAGTTATCAAAATCAAGATTGTAGGAACCTCGACTCTTCACTGGCATCTCATCATCTGGGTAAGGAGCTGTGCTAACTTTCTCTGGCATTAGTGTATTTATCACTGTATTGTTTGCTTCAGCTTCAGTCTTTTGTTGACATGTGCTGCATTTAAAAAAAAAAAAAGAGATCACACATGCTATAGCTATTTTTCAGACATCATTTGAAATCATCTTTAGAAAGATACTTGCACAAGTAGCTTTGCATGCTCAGAGTAATCTGATTTTTTTTACATAAAGCAGCTAACAGCAAAATAATATCATAGTGTCATAGCAAGAATTCAATTCACACCTGAACAGTCAGAAGTTAGGAGCTCTGGTACACATGAACTATAGGGAGATTAGTCCTTGAAGCTAGTCAGTATTTTTAAGCTATCTGTTCTACACAGCTATTTTACCTTATGCCAGTCATCACTGAAGACTGCTCTACTCACTACAGCATATGGACCTTCCATTTCACTAGACAGTGAAATATACATTGCTTAAAAGGAGTTATTAACCATAAGCAGCTCAAACACAGGCACAGCTAGTAGTACATCTTCATGTACATTCATCCATGAGTCATGACAGGCTCACAAGTCTAGGACCAAACTCAGTCATGATTCAGGTTCTGCCTTTCTAGTAGTTACTTTGTCTGGTCATTCTGGCAGATATTTTTCCCCTGAAAGTATGCACCAGCATTTCATCTATGAGGGCCTACATACCAAAACAGAACCTGGACTTCAGGCACTCTAAACTCTTTACAACAGCATATCTGAAGAGCTAAGTGGTATACAAGAAAATACTTCTCCAGTAAGAGAAAGATAAGATTCTCTAGCAGCAGAAACAGGTTAAAGAAAAAGTTTGTGTACTCACTACTGCTGAGTATTCTACAAGTTATTGCTGTCCACTTTATTTCCCCAAACTCTACTCAACTTTTGAGGCTTAGCCTCAGACCATAGAGAGTTAAATCATTACTTCCTGAAACAGTATTTCCTCCCATTGTTTTGTCCCTTCGTAAAGTTATTATTTTCTATGTGCCATCCATATCTGCTGTAGAACAGAACACGATTAAAAGCCACTCGCTAAAAAACACCACGTTGATAAACCCGAAAGCAAAAGCGGGAGATAAGAGTTCAGGAAGTCCTTCTCACCCGGTTTGAGTGCCTCCTCCCCGCAATAGTTCAGCCCCAGGCTTGTTCAACTACTGAGGCCCCTCCCTTTCTCCTGCAGTGTTTAACCTTATAAATGCCAGTCAAGAGCAAGACACCTGCTTGTAACTTGAATTACTTGAGACTAGTCGAAAGTGACACCCTTCAGCAACACCCAGTCCTTTAGCTTATTCACTACAAACAGATCCTTACATTTTAAAAGTAAAAAGGATGTGTGCAGTAAAAGCAGTATCTTGACAAACAATTATTCCCTAACTAAAACAAATTTGGTGATTTTAACTCACTCAAACCTTATATGTACCAAATCATTTATTTATGTAAGCAATAAGTTTGGGGCATAAATGCAATTAAGTCATTCAAAAATTGTGCTGGCTAGCTGAGAAGTACTTTTCTAAACTAGAGTACGCAAGCAAGTTAACAGTTGAAGCAAATCTATACATTTAAAGAACATTTAAGTGTTCCCATCTTTCTCCCTTCTCCCCTTCCCAAAAACAAGACTAGGGGTCAAATGAAAGTACTGGGTAGTTAAAAACAAGCAAAAGGACGTATTCCCTTGCAGAAGATAAACCTAAGATCAGAGACTTCTTGCCACTGGGAATTATAGATGTCGGGTGTTTATACAAGTTTAAAAAGGAGCTAAAAAGGTCAGAAACAAAATATATGTATTGAGGCCTATTAAATAACATTGTCATAATGCTGTTTTATTAAACTATTATAACAATATTGCTAGTAAAGGAGAGTTGCAAAACCCTAAATTGCAACACCGCAGACTTTGTGCTGTTCTCTAGACAGCTACCATGAGCCACTTTGAGACACGGGCTGTTAGACTATAAAGGCACGCAAACTTGTTTGTACTTGGAATTGATGTTATATTCATTTTGTGTTGCTAGAATTTCTTTAATCTTAATGCTCATTGACTCAAGGTGTCAATTCAAGCTAACCCTTCAGAAGATCTATCTTAAGGAGAAAATCTAAAGAGATAAAACTGCACTTAACATATAAGAGAAGAAGTTTAAAGGCTTAGATTTAAGGATTAGTTTCAGAATAGTTGTAGTCTCACATGAAAACCTTACTGTAGAAAACAGTTTTGTATTCTCTGCCTAATGTGTTTCTTTTCTCTTAAACTATTTATATCATAGGTAATTTCTATGAAATCAGTTACTGAGGAGTTAGAAAGAGTTCAGTACTCAACATTACAACCAAGATAGCTGTCGTTACTTTTAAGAAAGTTTTATCTTTGAAAAAGAGTTTGTGCACCAAAGTCAGCATTAATTTTGGTCCTTTTGTGCAGTTTAAATCTTGTTATAAAATACAAAATTACATTTTAACTATACAGGTTTATAATGTGGAAAAACTAACTTGAGTATGTCCCGCATTGCTAATACTACTAGCGGTGGATTCATTACTTACTCAACATTGACAAGTGCAGATAAAACATCATCCGCCAAGGCTTCACTGCAATCATCAAGCGTGAAAGTAGTCTCAAGTTTGTCTGTCATAGTCGGACTTAAGATTTTTCGAGTCTGAGGATCTCTCAGAGGAGTCTGAAAGGTTACCTTTAAGAAAGGGGCGGGGGGGGAGGAAAAAGGAAGAACATGAACACCACAATATTTTCAAGCTCCAAATAGCATATGCATTCAGTAGCAGAGATCATAGAAGGCAAAAGAATATAATCGATACAAAAGCAAAAGTTTACCTTCATAGCTTTTGCCACACTTTTTGGTGGCAAGTTTTCTTTCTGGGACAGGCGTAGAATAGAAGGTCTCCCTGTAGGTTCCGGCGGAGCGAAGAAAAAGCCACAGTCTTCCGCTGTTAGATCATCCTTGATGTTTCCTCCGTTTTCTCCATTTTCTGCATTTAAAATCTGCAGACTCATTCTAGAACATCAACACATACAACATTGCAGCATGAATGAGAGGGTGTGGTCAGCCAGATGCACTTTCAGATAATCGAAGAAGTTGGAAGCCTGGCACTGGCTAGCAAAGATTAGCAGCTTCAAAAGAAGTTTTAAAAGTAGTGAAAAAATCTTCACATGAAAAGTTAGATCTCAGAAGACTCTGCAAGCATCCAAATGCAGCACTGCACAGCCCCTCGGCTTTTGTTAGGGGTCTAGGACATTGTTATTACCCTTTCCACAGTTAACATTATAACCTTACTAATTAAGCTGCCCATCCTTTAAAGGGAGCTGTCATTTGCAAGCTTCTTCATTACCAGCCCCTTAAAGCCAGTAGTGACATACAGTCATGTCTTTTGTAATAGGGCATCTAGCAAGCAAAATTACAGCTTTTGCAAGGGGCTGATGACAATAATTTCTCTATGTTATTCACACGCTCTTATTATTACTACATTATACAACAGCAAACAGCAAAACCAAATTTGGTTAGAGTGTGTTTAGGATCAGAGTCCTGAATAAAGTTATTTAGTTTTTTCCTGCACTGTCTGAGCACGTGCTGCTTTTGTAAGACACATAGTACTTAAGAATCCTTTGCAGCACAGGCACTAGTGGTATGCAAATCTGAAAAAAATTGTAATTAAAAAGGTATTTCTTAAATATTGTTCTTACATTGGACATGCACAAGCTTTAGTAGACCATATAGGCTTATCTAACCTTACTAGTATTTCAGGTATGAAGGACTTGAAACTAAAGGTTATATCACATCTAAGATTAAGGATGAAAGCAAGTTAGAAATGGAGAAAGAATACATTTCAAGTATCCCAGGCAAGCCAGCACATTATAGGTACTTGAACTCTGTCTACCTTTTATTCACATTGGAACCTCCGCTGTTCTTAAAGGTTTAAGATTAATACTCAGTGATGCTACTGCTGTTTCTTTAAAAGAGAAACTGACAAAACTCAAAAGTACCAGAGCACAGAAGGCATGTTAAACAAGACCTAGGCATAACCACTGTCTACGAAGGACGACCCCTGAGAAGCATAGTTATCTCAAACCACTAACAAAGCTATTTTTTTCATAATAACTGATGTGTTATCTTGTACCACCTACACAAGATAATCAGTATCATCAAGTGGAGGAGATGTTGGCTTTCTGCAATGGATAACCATTCCAAATTATCTCAAATGCCCGATTTGACCAAACAGCTAATCCTTAGCTTATTTCTCCATCCTCCATCATGCAGTCAAGATTAATCCAGAAAATCAGCCGAGGAAGACTCCAAATGATTGTCTCCATTGTCATAAAGAGATAACAAGAACACTCTCACTGAAAAGTCATGTTTTCAATCTCATTGCCCTTATGTATTCAAATTTCTGTATTCAAGCCTCTGCACACATTCCATAGTCTCCACTGAACTCAGCTGCTTTGTCTGCGAGCCTGAGAACAGCACTTTTAATCAGCAATGGAATGCAAACAACAGCTACAGAAGCAACTGTAAGCAAAGGATGCCTGTATTAGCTATTTCTTCCTTCCTTCTTGATTCTTCATCATATTCATACGTTAGCCCAAGTTATTTTATACATAAAGTATTTTTACATTAACTTATATAACTTGAAGTGAACTTCATTGCTTTCCTTCATTCCAAACTAAAATTGAGACAACAGACCAAGTGAGTCTTTACAGATTGTAGTTGTTTAATCACTTTAGAAACAAAACCTAAGACATTAAAAAGTTGGCAACACCTTCTAAAACAAGCCCCATAAGCAGGGGAGGTTCGTTTGGAGACTTCCTCAGGTTCGTCATCGAGCTACTTTCACACTGTACTACGTTGCTAAAGTAGATTCAGATCATTAAAATACTCAGTAAATTGACACCATATATATACACCATATTTGCCCGGCATTTTAGATATAAAATAAAATTTAAAAACCCAAACTCCTTTCTAGGATTAAATCATAAAAAGTAATTCAGCATTTATTTAAAATATCTGCAGCCAAGATTTGATCCAAATTCAATTTCACAAGTTCATTAGCTAGTAGCTGTAATAAAGTGAAAGGGGAAGAGAGGCTTTATTAAGGACATCTTTTTGTTTAAAGAGGTGTTTCCAGCACACACAAGTATTGTGAAAGACAGCAAATTTTCCCACTATGGCCAAAGTTCACAAGAATGAAACTGCTCCTAGTTTTAGAAGAATATTTATCCAAGCACAAGCAGCAGTCTGTCATTCTGTATTTGAGAATGAACATAAATTCATTTACATCAGCTAATTAAAGCTCAGGTACCTATCATTTGGAAATTGTGGGCTTCATGGCAACTACCTGTTGTTTAATGATCACTGGGGCACAACATCCAAAACATCACCATGGTCTCAAAGGGGCTAAAAAAGCCCCTGAAGAAGTAGGGCAAAGATAGAATTTTTCTACTTAATTATCCTTCTGAGCTCCTCCAGCAGTAAGATGCAGAGCACTTGCTCACGGACAGAGTAACTTAGTAAGTGCTGTGAATATTTCCATACAAATCGGCACAGAGGTGACTACTGTATATTTATTTTTTCTTTTTTTTAGTACAAACATCCCAATTCACAACAAATAAACGCTCTTCTGGTTAACCGACTCCTTCACAATCACGGCCTTCCCCTGACTACAGAAGTCACCCGACTCTCAGCACATCATTTGAGGAAGGAGAATTCGCGGCAGTTTTAGCCAAAACCACGCGTGGGAGGCAGCAGATGAGGAGGCCCAGCCCAGCCGGCCTCGGCAACCCCCGGAGCGGGCACTCGGGGCCCGCGGCCCGGTGCAGGGGAACAAAAGATGTCCTTGGCCTTCGGCGGCCGAGCCGGAGGCAGCCGGTCGGGGCGGGACCCGGCGGTCTGGGCCGGGGAAGGCTCTGCAGGCTCTCCGGGAAGGCACCGGCCCTCCCCATCATTGCACCTAGCCGTGCTTTAAGTTTGAAAAAAAAAAAAAACACCCACACAACCAAAAAAACCCTACACAAACCAAACAAACACCCCCAACTTCCCCGTCCCCCAACCCCCCAATTCACCGGGGTGCCCCCACC